>JAQJVL010000705.1:112500-175853 GCA_035578905.1 Stictocephala bisonia | reverse complement strand
TAATCGAAAATTGGACTGAAATGTTGTTAATTGTTTCAACAACATGCTTTAGCAAATTGTTTTGTTTTAGGGGCACTTCCTATTACCCATGAAAAGTACACAGATCTCTAAGTTTTAAAGATGTTCTGTAGTTTAGAAGCCAGACAATTTTATAGGCCTACCTATCTTCCAAATCTTGAGAAAGGAGAGGAAAAAAAGAAATGCCATCGACAGGGAAGCTTTTCCTAAGACTAAAAAGACAAATAATAAGAATAAGCTTTCTCAGAGTGGAAAAAGGACTAATTAACCAATTTGATCATTGTATTTAAAAGATGTTTTGTTTTTCTCAAGGTAATATGTACCATTTTCATTTGTTTGTTTGTTAATAAAGCCCTTTTTTAAATTAAATGTGTTGACTTATTTTAAACCATATTTAAGAAGACAATTTCAAATATATAAATTTTATGTCATTTGATTCAGTACTGGTTTCTAGAAGCAGTTAACCTTGGTGACATTCCCCCCTTTTCCTTCTAAATCATTTTCGTAATTCCCCCTTTTACCGAAACTATTTTGTACTCATATAATGTATTTATTTATTTTGCTATTAAATGGTAAACTGATGTTATTAGAAGATAATGTACAAGTATAATATAAAGTAGGCTACTTAATAAATAAGTTTAAGAAAGATTAGGAAATAAATGTAAGTGGTACAACAGGATTAAGGAGAAAATTACTATTCCTGAAAAATTTGAAAAACTGACATTCCCCCTTCTTTCCGTGGTGCCTTCAATTACAAAGGGAAAAGACAATACTAGCATGGTATTCGGTCATGGCGAACCTAGGCAGAGATTCATAAAGCCAGAGTAATTATAAACTGCTCTAGATAAAAGAACATATTTTAAATTATTGGTAAACCTTAAGTACAAACATTCCTCTCTCTCCACTTGGCTGGTAGAATATTGACATACTTTATTGCAGAATAGGATACTCCTCTTTCAGTGAGTGCTAGACGTTGTTTAGGAGTGCGATATAAATCACCATGTCTTTTATTGTAATTATGTATTTGATTGTTTTTGGGATAATTATTTTAGTTTTTTTGAAAAAGAAAAAACGAAGTAACTCATTCAAATTCAGGGAAAACAGGGGGGAAATTTTATATTTTGAAAATAGAGGTCTGCAAGATGTTTTCTGAGTACAATAACTCAAAATACTCAGTACCATTTTTGCAATTTAAATATGTTATAGCTTTCAACTGAATTGCCCCAAAAGATTTATGAGAGGTATGGTTGAAAATAAGAACAATACACGGGTAGTAAAGTTTTAAGATTGGAAATTGGACTTAATTGACGAATGGCATAACAAGCCGAACTGAATTTTGGAATAAGCGTATCTATAAGTCCTTTCCAGTCCAAATTATAATCTACAACTAAACCTAAAAACTTAACTCTATCAGTATTGCTAATTAATTTGGAATGTCAACATCATGTGCTAAAAAGGGTTCAATATTTAGAGTAGGCTAACAAGAAAACTCAATTAAGTATGTCTTACTATGATTTATTATTAGTTTATTGGAAGAGAACCAATTTGATAGATCATTCATTTTTGCAACAAGTAATTCTGATTGTTCAATTGAGTTTTTATGTTTCACAAAAGTGTTGTGTCATCAGCATATAAGATTTCGTCTGAAGGTTTTAAAAACTGTGGTAGATGATTTATATATATTAGAAACAGGAGTAGGCCTAAAATAGAACCCTAAGGAACTCCATGACGAACGGGCAATAATGTTGATTGTATAGATTTTCCAGAAGGGGTGGTCGGGTGTACCGCTTGGTGCCGGTTGGTTAGATATGATAACAAAAGGTCGTGAGCCTTACCCCGAATCCCGTGATAATATAGTTTCTCTAGAAGATTGTTGTGACTAACCAGGTCAAAAGCCTTGGTTAAGTCTGCAAAAAGATATAAATCATCTCTGTAAATTTCTCGACAGCACATGATGTTGACCTGTTTCTTTTAAACCCATATTGGCTCGATGTGAGAAAATAAAATCTTTCAAAAAATGTATTAGCCTATTATACACCATTTTTTCAAATAATTTTAAAATGACAGATAACAGAGATTTCGGCTTAAAGTTGTCAGGCTTTGTCCTTTCACCCTTTTTGAATATGGGTTTGATTTAGCATGTTTTAATTTATCAGGAAATATACCACATTCAAAACATCTGTTAATAATCAAAACAAGTATATAGGTACAGTATACAGAACAACATTTTATTACATTAGAATTAATACCATATAAATCAGTTGAAAATGAGTTTTTTTAGACTTCTTATAACATTTACTAGCAGCAAAACCCGGCGTTGCTCGGGTTAAAATACATCGCGTGGCTTAATGGTATAAGAAATATTTAAAGATCTATTTTCTAAAGTAGATATTATAGATATTTATCTTAGATAATAAGACACTTATTCGATCATTTAACATACGGTGAGTGTATCAAATTAATTAACCAATTAATGAATCGAAATAATTATAAGTTGAAATAAGAAGTACTTTAGTAAATGATAAATTTATAATTTATTTACACAATTATTTACATATTATATTATACATATTACAATAGTCAAACACATATACATATACATATATATATATATATATATATATATTACATATTATTATGTATATACACTTTTTATTTTAAATATATTTTTTTATTGATTTCTTTTTATAGTACTTGTTTATAAACTACATTTATGGTTTTATTGTCCGGACTGTACATTAATAAATTTCGAGGTGATCCTACTCGTGAGCATGCGACGTATAATTGTCCGTGTGCAAAGCATGGTTTCTTTAATTAAGTCAACACCACAGTATTTAAATGTTTGACCCTGTGCTTTGTTGATAGTCATGCTGTAAGCCAACTTTACCGGAAATTGTAAGCGTTTAAAAGTGAAGGGCAATCCATTTGATATTAAAGGTATCCGTGGTATAAACACTATCTGTCCTTTTTCTTTACCAGTCATTATATGACTGGTAAAGAATGTTCGATGTTGGTTCGACTTCAATGATGTTCGCTTGTAGCTGTTTAATGCAGAGTCTCGTACCATTACACAGTTTTGGCGAGTTCAGATTTCGTAATAAAATAATTGGTGAACCAACTTTGAACTTAAGACAGTGTAATGGCATTCCTGGTGGATTTAATGAATTTAAAAATTCAGAAGGTAAATTAACGCTTTCTTGTTCGTCAACCATTGTATCAATTGACGTGTAAATTTTCTCTTCTCCCGGAATCATTTCCTGGATGATGTTGTTGATGCCGTTGACAATGTCGTTCTTCGTGGCTAGAATAATTCATTCACGTAACCATTCTGAGTTGGTATAATTCTCAGCAATACTTGGATATACTTCATTGATAAGTTTTTCCGGTGTTTCAACAACATTACATAACTCATTAGTTAATGTGATTTGGCCAGTGTTTTCATCTATTGGATAGGTGCCCTCTCCTATTTGTAAAAGTTTTTCAGAAAATTCTTGCGCGTTTTCATCTTCTAAAATTCGTGCTCTCATATTTGTTGTTAATTTAATTATTTTTACGTGTTCCCATATCATCGACTTTTTTAAGCGAGCGTTAATTTCATCCGCTGGAGTTGATTTTGGGATAACAGGTAGCGTTTGACGAAAATCGCCTGATAGTATTAACAATACACCTCCCATTATGTTCGCGTTGTCGCGTAAATCTAGAAGTGTTCTATTGAGTGCTTCTAGTGATTTTCTATGGGCCATTGTGCTTTCGTACCATATAATGGCTTTGCACTGTTTCAATATTTGTCCACGTGGTGATGATTTTGTAATGTCACATACCGGGAATTCAAGGTCAGCTACATTTAATGGTCATTTTAAACCAGAATGTGCTGTTCGTCCACCATCCATAAGTGTTGCCGTTATCCTAGATGATGCTAGAGCGAGAGCAATTTCTTTATTTGCACGAATTTCGGCTAGGATCAAATTTATCAAAAATGTTTTTCCGGTGCCGCCAGGTGCGTCTAAAAATATTATACCACCTTGCTGCTTTTTATAATAATCCATTATTATATCATATGCTTGTTTTTGACTCTCAATTAATAAAAATTTGTTGTGTTGAATGTAAAGCTTCAATTCATCGGAGTTATAATTTGTTTCTCTTAAAAATCACTGTTCATAACATCCAAATGACTTCGTTTAGGAGATTGAACACCTAATTGCATCAACGTTTGGTTAGAAATTGCTAAACATTTATCTTCTATCAATATCAAAGCTTTATTAAAAATGTCTTCGTTGAAAATAATTTTCTAAGTCCGAGTTTTGTTGTCGTAATTCAGCTAAGATGTCATCGCTAATATATTCTCGATATTTCAGCCATAGTCGATTTGGATTAGAAGGATTACATGTAGTTAATATAATTGCGAATAACTCACGAATTTGAGTTGCCGTTGCCGTTTGGGATGCTACATTCATAGCTAGGTCCCAATGATTATCGTTTTCAAGTAGAACCAATCTTTGACATGCTTCGCGATATGTATCACAAATGTAACCATTGACAGTTATTAAGTCTTCAAAACACGTTGGGCCACGAATAGTGTGAAGTAATAAACGTAAATAGAAACATTCAGCGTTTTTTGGATGCACTGTGTAGACTCGTCCTATTGTGTTATTCTTGAACACTCCATCGTGTCCTTCGACAGGCATTCCTCGTTTTCGGGGATTAAATTTTTTACTCGTTGTATTCCATGTATACTAGCTGGGTACTTCTGAGTAAAATAAAGTCTTAGGAAATGGCTCGTTCTGGCATATTTAAAAAAACGCTGTTAAAGTTGTTCGTGGAGGTTCCGTCGCAAATTTTTCTGCCGTTTATGTTGTGAAAAACACACGTTGTCCATTTTCTAGATGGACGGATATTCTAGACGCATCGAGCATATGACCACTCCAGTATCCTCTTATGTTCTGTCGTGGAGAAGATGGCTACGCTATCAATATTTTACAACGTGATCCGATATTTAACGTACCTCTCAATAAAAAGGTCTCAGCTTGCGACTTTTACGCTTACAGAATAATAGAAAGAAAAGGCGATGGAAGTTACTTATTGCTGTACCGCAGCCTTTTCAATCAGTATTTGGTTGATATGTATGCTAAAATTGAGACGGAGAGACTAAACTTCATAAGATTTAATGAGAGTAAGCTGCGAGCGGAAAATTATGTTCACCTTAAAGACGCCATATGTAAGGGGGATGCTAACGTTTCAGATATAGGACAAATGGTCGTGTTACCATCCAGTTTTACTGGCGGTCAGCGCTATATGCACGAGAGAACTCAGGACGCCATGACGTATGTTCGTCACTATGGTCGTCCTGATTTGTTCATAACATTTACGTGTAATCCGAAATGGACAGAAATTGGAGCTGCCTTAAAAGACGGCCAAAAACCTCAAGATAGACACGACATTATAGCTCGGGCGTTCCATTTGAAAGTGAAAAACTGATTAATCTTTTAACTAAAGGTTCATTTTCGGCCAAAGTAGGTGTTACATGTATACTGTGGAGTGGCAGAAGCGTAGCTTGCCTCATGTACACATTTTGCTGTGGCTGCAAAATAGGATCATGGCTGACGAAACAGATAATGTGATTAGTGCTGAGATACCCGACCCTGAACTACATGAAATTATCAAGTCTACGATGATCCACGGTCCTTGCGGAAACTTAAATAGGAGTTCATTCTGCATGGTTAATGGCTCATGCTCCAAAAGATATCCACGTCCCTTATCCAAAGAAACCCAAACTGCTGACGATGGCTACCCTCAGTACCTTCGAAGGTCTCCAGCTGATGGTGGTTACACAGTCAACATAAATGGAGTAGACCTAGACAATCGGTGTGTAGTGCCGTGCAATCCTGTTCTGACACGTACCTTTTTAGCACACATCAACGTGGAATTGTGTAATTCTGTCAAGTAAATAAAATACATTTGTAAATACGTGAACAAGGGCAGTGATCAAGCAGCTTTTGTTTTGGAAAACGAGAGAGACGAAATAGCAAGCTATGAAGCAGGCCGTTACATCATTAGTTCCGAAGCAGCTTGGCGTATATTTTGTTTCCCAATCCATGAAAGATATCCTCCTGTAATGCATTTAGCTGTACATCTTGAAAATGGTCAGAGAGTTTATTTCAACCGCGAAAATGTCCAAGAAAAACTTCTGAATCCACCAAAAACGACTCTTCTGGCATTCTTTGAGCTTTGCAAATCTGACAGTTTTGCCATAAATCTAATTTACAGTGAAGTACCTGCTTACTATACCTGGAAAAATAACAAGTTTAGTCGTCGTAAACAAGGCAAAGCCGTTCCAGGACATCCAGGAATAAAAAAAGATCATGTACTTGGTCGAGTTTACACAGTACACCCTAACAACATAGAATGTTATTATCTCCGCATGCTTCTTCATGAAGTTAAAGGGCCTACAAGTTTTATTGATCTTTAAAGGGTATCTGGCGTAGTTCATCCCACTTATCAGTCTGCCTGTAGAGCGTTAGGTTGAAGATGACAGTAACTCGGACATAACCTTGGAAGAAGCTGCTGGGTCGGAATCACCTAAAAAAATCAGACAGCTTTTCGCAGTAATTTTGGTATTTTGTCAATCAGCAAATCCTTTTGGGCTATGGGGAAAACACAGAGATAGTATGTCAGAGGACTTTAAGAGACAAATACATCATGAATGCCCTGATTTACCACTTGAACCACTAAACAACATTATTTACAATAAATGCCTACAGTCATTAGAAAACTTAGTGCGTTTGATGTCCCACCAATCAATTCAACAGCTCGGTCTTCCTTCTCCAAGACCAGGACCAAACAGTACTGCAGTCAATCACGAGTACTTTAAAGAACTCTCTTACAACGCGGTTCATTTATCTCAGTTGGTTTCAGAAAACTTGCCAAAACTTAACGACGAGCAGAAAGATGTATACAGTGAAGTAATGGCTAGCGTTGAGCCAGAAGCTGGAAGACTGTTTTTCCTTGACGCACCAGGTGGTACAGGGAAGACATTTTTAATTAATTTAATTTTAGCCTCATTAAGAAAAGACAGGAACATCGTAATTGCAGTGACTTCTTCAGGTATAGCAGCAACATTATTGGATAGAGGGAGGACGGCTCCCTCTGCGTTTAAACTGCCTTTAAACTTACGCCACTCTGAGACTCCAATGTGTAACATATCAAAACAAAGCGACATGGCGGAGGTTCTCAAATATTGCAAGTTAATAATTTGGGACGAATGCACAATGGCCAACAAGACAGGAATTGAAGCTTTAGATAGATCTCTTCAAGACATTAGAAATAACAGAAACCTGATGGGTGGAGTAACGCTCTTATTGGCTGGAGACTTCAGACAAACTTTGCCTGTTGTACCTAAAGGAACTCGAGCTGATGAAGTCAAAGCCTGCCTTAAGAGATCTTAAGGACTTTGGCCTAAAGTCCAAGTTCTTGCCTTGAAAACAAATATGCGGGTTCATCTTAAAGGCAGTTTAAATGCAGGAGAATTCTCAAATTTACTTTTAAAGATCGGCAATGGAAATCTGCCTGAGAAAAACGGCAAAGTTAGTATTACAGCAGACTTATGTAAAGTTGTATGTGACTTGCAAGCGTTGGCTGAAAACATTTACCCAGATTTAAAAAATGTTTATTTAAAAGATTTGTCTTGGTTTCGAGAAAGAGCTATCCTTACACCAAAGAATGACACTGCTACAAGTATCAATAATATATTATTGGAAAAACTGCCAACTGAGACTGTATGTTACCAATCGGTGGATTCTGTGGTGGAAGTAGAAGATGCGGTTCACTACCGGTAGAGGTTTTACCCACGCTTATCCTCCAGGCATTCCACCACTAAATCTTTACCTTAAGGTTGGAGCTGCAATAATGTTGCTAAGAAACCTGGTACCACCTAAGCTTTGCAACGGCACTAGGCTACAAGTAAAAGCGTTGCACAAAAACGTCATAGAAGCAACAATATTTACTGGATGTGGCCAGGATGAAGTAGTCTTCATAACACGTGTTCCCCTAATACCATCGGATAACCATTTTCAGTTTAAAAGACTGCAGTTTCCTGTGAAGCCCTGCTTTGCTATGACAATAAATAAATCACAAGGGCAGTCTCTGAAAATGGCCGGCGTTGATCTGAGGGAAGACTGCTTCTCTCATGGCCAATTATATGTTGCTTGCTCAAGGGTTAGCTCTTCGGAAAGTTTAATGATCCTTCAACCACAGGGTCAAACAAAGAACATTGTCTACAAAGAAATTTTATAATTTACATTTGTGTTCCATCACACGATTTTATAAGTTTTGTAATGATTATCAATTAACTTACCGCTAAGTAATTAAGTAAATAACCGTAGCAAAGCACGGGTACTCGGCTAGTATATATATATGAGGTACGATCAAAACGTTCCAGGATTTTTTTACATACTATGGGAATGCAATGTCTCCCAGCGATGCGGTTGGCAGCATTGTATTCCCTGACTCAACAGTAACACAGCTGTGTTTTCAGATAAATCATAACATCACTGAAAGGAACATTAGCACAGATTGTCTGAGGTTAGTTTTATAGGGTTTGGCTATTTTTTTGTTTAATGAAAATGAATGTGAAAGAAGAGCAATGTGTTTGTGTGAAGTTTTGTGTGATACTGAACAAAACATTTTCTGAAACCTTTTTGATGTTACAAGAGGCTTTTAGTTAAGAATGTGTGAGCCGATCATGTTGCCATCAGTGGTTCAAGAGGTTTAAAAATGGCCGAACATCCACAGATGACGATGCTCGTTCCGGACGCCCTTCACCGTCAATCAATGATGACAGTGTTGTTAAAGTGAACGCTTTCGTACGATCAGACCGTCGACCAACAATCCGTGAAATGGCAGAAGAGTGTAACATTTCATTTGGGTCATGTCAGGAAATTTTAACTGAAAAACTTCAAATGCGTCGTGTTGCAGCAAAGTTTGTGCCAAAACTGTTGACTGAAGACCAAAAACAACACTGAATTCATGTTTCTGAGGAACTTCTTCAAAAGGCAAATGACGACGAAAGCTTCTTGAAACATGTCATTACGGGAGACGAGACATGGGTTTTTGGTTACGATGTGGAAACAAAAGCACAATCATCACAATGGACATCAAAAGGCTCTCCAAGACCCAAGAAAGCACGTCAAGTCAAATCAAATGTGAAGGTCATGCTTACGGTTTTCTTTGACTGTAAAGGTGTTGTCTACAATGAATTCCTTCCACAAGGTCAAACAATTAATTGTTTTGTTTATCTGGAAACCCTCAGAAAATTGCGTAATGCTGTGATAAGAAAGAGACCTGAGCTGTGGCAAAGTGGTGATTGGGTCCTTCCTTCACCATGACAATGCTCCTGTTCACTCTGCATTAGTTATCCGTGACTTTTGTGTCAAAAACGCAATGACTGTCATTCCTCAGCTCCCCTACTCACCTGACCTGGCTCCAGCCGACTTTTTTCTTTTCCCGAAGCTCAAGAGGCCCCTGAAAGGACGAAGATTTCAAACAGTTGACGAAATTAAAGAAAAAACGACGGAACTGCTAAACACCTTTACAAAAGAAGAGTTTACTTGGGCCTTTGATCAGGGGAAACACCGGTGGGAAAAGTGTGTAGCTTCCCAAGGGGAGTACTTTGAAGGAGACAAATTCGAATAACCTGTATGTTGTATGAATAAATGTATAAAGATTCAGTCCTGGAACTTTTTCATCACACCTCGTATATATATGTATATACAAAAAACTGAATAAACAAAATTGAAGATGACAAATTAAGACTAACTAATAAAAGTAAATAAAAGCCTATAATGTGTTCCCACATATACCCACTACCTTCCCCTGCTGATACTGAAGTAAATCTTTATGCGTTAGCACACGCAAATACACCACTTCACTACCAGAAAGGTAATGCACACCAATTACTGTTAATGAACTTACATTATTAAATTATCATCAGTTATCTGAAATATTCAGAATTTTTAACGAAATAATTCATTTTAAAAATGTGTACTCCCATTTAAAAATAAAACAAACGCCATTAAACTTCCAGATAAGACTCTATGTACTAGGCACAAACATAATAAAAAGAAATAATTAAATTTATAATAACAATAATATAAAAAAGTAAATATAAATAAATTGAAATATTTATAACTAAAATTACACCTCGTTTATTTGTAAGAATGTAATAAAAGTATTTGTTTACTTTGTAAATGGAAGTCAATAGAAATAGAACATCATAAATAATTTTCTAACCAAGGGTCAAGCATGCTTAATTTCAAATAAAACAAAAAACAAACAAAGAAAAAAACTATTATTCCAAAACATAGTTAAGATATCAATATAAAAAAAAACAGTTCATATTTATTTCAGATCTTCCAGTCTGACAGCGGTGTGGATAGTTCTGCCGTTACCCTCGCCAGTCACCCACTTCACGCGGCCATCGTCAGTCCATGTGCAGCGCAGTCCATGCTTTTTTATGGCGGCCTGGAACACTTCCAGTCGCAAAGATGTAAGATCTTCTCATATGGTGATACCAGTATTCATTAATTTCTTTTTATTTTGAAAGACACCACGACGGTCCCGATAGCTTGTAAAGCGGACAATAATCGGACGCTGGCGTTTTTTCCCGTCAGGACCAGGATTAGTACGTCGGCCGACTCTGTGGGACCGGTCAGTGGCAGTGAGGGGAAGGTCCAAGCCCATTTTATTATTAACTATGTTCAGCATCAGTTGGTCAGTGTCCTCCTCACGAGTCTCTGGTACGTCAAACACGCGCAAATTTGTTCTCCTTTGATATTGCTCCTGATCGTCCAGGCGCAACTTGTCTTTTAGCAGATCACAAACCTTACTCTTCAGAGACGTCACCTCATCCTCCAACTTTTTAATCTTCTCGTTAGCGGCACACATGGCAGCCGCTACCGACTCTTCAATGACGCCCTTCAATCTGTCTGCTAGTCTTTTTATAATTTGGTCGATAACTCCATCGCCAGACAGCTGTTTGGTGACCAGTGCAGGAACAAACTCCTTATCGGTATTAGACAAAGGCATTGTTTGTAAGCTCCAGTCTAGTTCCAATGACGATGATCGACGCTTATCAGTAGCTTGTCTGCGTTTAGATCGCAAAGCGTGAGGGCTTCGACCCATAAAAATCAAAGTAAAATATGACAATATTACAACTAACGATTGAAAACTGCACAACCCAATATAAATCTTAAGTTGAAAGAAGCAAAAAAACCCACAAAATCGCAGAAAAACTGAGGAGCCAAACACGTTGACGTTCACTCACTCTGACATCACTATCTGTACTCAGAATAGTCATGTGATTGTGGAGAGTATATCCAAACAATGGATCACATAATTACAGAGTGCCCCCTGCGATCTTATACGGAGGAACTAGCCAGCACACACAGAATCAGTGGGGAAGGTCTTAGATGGCTTGATAGATTGGACTTAGCTTTGACAGATCACTTTACATTTTTAATCCATTAATTACAATAATGACTTTTGGATATTTATCCAAATGTACATCGCAGCTTTAAAATTAACAAATGGTAGCTGACAAAAAACCATGTACAACAAATATGTACAACAATTATGTGATCATTCACCATTAAACGTTGCAATATCTACATATATTGTCTTGGTACAACGGCTATGTGATCATTTGTCATTAAACGTTCCAATACCTACAGAAATTTTCTTGGTACAACAGCTATGTGATAATTTGTCATTAAACGTTGCAATATCTACAGGTATTGTCTTGGTACAACAGCCAAGCGATCACTTGTCATTAAACGTTGCAATATCTACATATATTGTCTTGGTACAGCGGCTATGTGATCATTTGTCATTAAACGTTCCAATATCTACAGATATTTTCTTGGTACAACAGCTATGTGATAATTTGTCATTAAACGTTGCAATATCTACAGGTATTGTCTTGGTACAACAGCCAAGTGATCACTTGTCATTAAACGTTGTAATATCTACAGGTATTGTCTTGGTACAACAGCTATGTGATCACTTGTCATTAAAACGTTCCAATATCTACAGATATTGTCTTGGTACAACAGCCAAGTGATCACTTGTCATTAAACGTTGTAATATCTACAGGTATTGTCTTGGTACAACAGCCAAGTGATCACTTGTCATTAAACGTTGTAATATCTACAGGTATTGTCTTGGTACAACAGCTATGTGACCACTTGTCATTAAACGTTGTAATATCTACAGGTATTGTCTTGGTACAACGGCTATGTAACCATTCATTATTAAACTTTGCAATATGTAAAGGAATTTTGTTCGTACAACAGTTATGTGATCATTAAACGATCACCATTTAATGTCATATCTGTAAACAAAATCCAAAAGGGATGGAAGAAAACTGTGCAATTATGATACAAGGAAGGAGGTCAAAGTCACAGTGGGTGACGTAGTTGTGGCGCGGGCGACAAAGGTTCTGACCCCGGCACTTCAGGATTCCCGGAGATGATTGCGTGATACAGGAGCTACATTTTCGTCCATCTTCCTGGTGCGCAGTTATACAACTTTAAATGTATTACTAATAATAATTTATAAAGGGTAGCCAGGATATTATAGCTACGAAAAGGTCAATGTCTGAAAATCTCCCAGGATATCAGAATTCAGACCAAAAACTGCAGATTTTTTATCCTGCTAGAGCAACAAAACTTCTGAACTTAAATAAATCTGTGGATATTGAAGTACAATGAATAGTTTATTTTATCATAAAGGCTTCCTCAGTTGACCAATGGAGCATAATCCTTGTTTATATATATATATATATATATATATATATATCATGGAAAGCATTTGTTTACTATCACAAATCCTTCCTTATTTATTGATCACTTTTAACGATTGAGGTGTCAAAAGAGTTGCCTCTATTCGGAATTGTGCAATAAGGTTTTCATTGTTCAATATTCTTAATCTGGAGTTTATGGGAATCCCTCAAAGTACATTTTCCAGCCATATGTAAAGCCAAGGAGAGAGATTTAAGTTGGTCAAAAGTAACAGCTGTTTAAATGAAAATTATAATGTTTATGACATTTTAATAGCTGTTGGAATGTAAATAATGATGTTTATAATACTGAGAAGGTTTTAGATTTTTCTAAACGTTAAGGAAAGTAAGTTTGATTATTTCAGTGGAAGTTTTGTTTGATCTATAAATATAAAAAAGCGAATGCATGTCTGTCCTTGTGTCTGTAATCATCGCTATTAAATAATATTAATGAAATTAAAACTTTTGAAATAGGCTATGTAATAGCATTGAGTGTTTATATTTAGACTATAAATAGGTTGCACCTCAAGCTCAGTGAGTTTTATTTAAAATTATTGAAATAAATCTACATAATATGATTTTATTTAATACATTTTAACCACTATTATTTGTAATCATGCGGTGTTAAATGCCGAAATCGAAGGCCGAGGTGTTACTAGCACAATATATCTCCAGAAAAAAAGTGGTGGGGTTGGCATGCGAAGCGTGCTGGGGTATGCCCTGGTTGAAGGAATACTAGTCAGCGTACGAAAGTGGTTGCGTCAGGACTTTAATTGACGTTATTTGGCAAACAAGAAGACTTTCTAGACGAAGACTATCTGGTTTTATGGTTCAAAGTCTTCACCATGAAAAATTAAATGAAAATGTTGTAATAGTTAATTGCTTAAATATTAAGACACATAAAACGAAATTATCTAAAGAATTTAAATAACCCAACCATGACGAAATAACTTTATACCTGGTTAGAGTTTACATAATGTCTAATGTTAGAGTTTACATAGAGAGTCATAATGTTAGTCAAACATTTAAAGTTCTCTAGTTAAACTCTGGTATGAAATCTCTGTCAGGCATACTTTAATCACGTATTTTAAAAGCGTATTAAAAACATACTTTTTTCTCTCAATAATATTAATTTGTAACGTTTGTACATTAATTATTTTGTTACGAGTTGTATCTGTAGTTATATACTGGATATTCAACATTTTAAATAATATACAGTATATATATATATATATATATACAGTGATATTGTCACACCCATACACGTACAGTGGTATTCACCCACCCACCCACCCATACACGTATAGTGGTATTCATGCATACAATAGCTATAAATTTGTAAGTACATAAAATAGCTATGTACGTACAAACTCAAGGAATAACGCTTATAGCCTTCAGGAATTTTAAATATTATAGAAAATTAAAGAAAAAAATAGAAATTAAATAAAGAAATAGTAACATTATTTTCATAAATTTCATTTATTATTTTACTATACACATCATTATAATGTATTAAGAATTATTCTTACAAAGGTTTAACTAACTTAACCTCATTCTTTAAATTTAACATGTATTCCAAAAATCACAGAGAGAAATAAAATTAAAATATTATGAACTGTTTACAAATAATCGGCAAATGCTTCTCCTTCTTTGACATGTTGATGTTAAGCTCAACGAGTTCTGGTTCCATTAGCTTTGTAGTGGCGTCGAACACATTTGCTGACATAGTCATCTGCTTTCCATGTCCAGATATTTGAGCCATTCAATATGCTAAAAAATATTAGCGGCTGTCATGTGCTTGATGGTCAGTCTCGTTCTGACGATATTAATATGTTCGTGGCTAAAACCCCGCTTATACACTGATGAACTGCAAGGAATGAGCTTGCAGCGAGTGGAGCGGCCGCTCTATGGCTCACGCTGGGGAAGGCACCGCGGTGCGAGGTCTTACTGGCGCTAACATATAAAATGGGTAAAATAGTTTGGGTGAATGAAAATAATATGATAATGTACAGATACACGCGCCTGAAACAACTGCCTGTTAATCCGCACAATATGTTAAACTATTGATTAATTACAAAATATACAAACGAGATATATTTTTGGCCGTTACCAAAAGAATCTAAAACATCGTTTAATAACGGCGGCGGGTTGATAGGACCATTTGAGATTTCCCCTTAAGAATACTAGAAAAATAATAATAAACTTGCTAAGGGGACACCACAAAAGTTACTCTCGATTGCAGCTCTTTTGGCTTAAAATGATTTTAATCCCAGGTTTCTTTTTAAGGCTCTCGAAAAAGCAATTGCCCTTCAAATGATTTTGTATGAATGGACTAAAGGAGGCAACTGTTATTTCTGTTGTTTTCCAGTTTTTACGACATGCTGAAACCATCGACAACTCCATAATTCCAAAATCTGACAAAAAATTGAGTTTATGTCAGGCGTTTGATCAATCCTATACCTAAACTACAGTATATATCGCTCTTTCATTTGTAGTTCTGCTCTTGTCTTCTTGGGCGTTTTTAAAATGGGAGTACAGTACAATGTTTGATAGCCATACCAAACGGCCATTACCTTTTGGAGGTACTGTATACCGATCTCGTGCCCAAAATACGACCAGTTTTGTGTATCTGCAAATCAAGTTCACTAGCGCACTCTGCTAGTTCCTTTTGATTTTTATGTGATTTGGTATTTTATAGCTTATTCAAAAAAATTTGAAAGTGGTTAATAACTCCCACATCATTAATAGTATTATTTAAGATCATGATCAATCTAGTTTACATATGTTTGTAAAGTAATGTTTATTACTGACATAATTTTTTGTATACCAATTGGATATTAAGCAAAACTTTGGCTGTGTTATTAATCTGCGGAAAACCAGTGTGGCAACGCGTTCACGCTCCACTACACCAATGCTTATCAGCGATTCTTCTTATTTCTTCTTATTCTAGACGGGTAAAGTAAGGGGAGTGAAAGCTACTATAACAAGTTCTTCAAGACCAACTCTCACAAACTAAGTTAGTAATACGTCCATCATAGTTTTGAATAGACGGATATTTTTAACAAGTGTCTGGTGGTTAACAACATATTGATGAATTACTTATGGACACTACATCCCACTCTACATAACTGAGGATATCAACATTATTTTTTTTACACAACGCGAGACTATACTTAGAAATAAGGTAGATTTGTCAAAACCCATGGTGGAAAGAAATATGGGTGTGCCTATGCGCATCTGCCCCGCCCTAACTCCACCACTTGTGACGTCAAGTGAGGCTCAACGGAGCACCACCTTGCCCTGCTATTACACGGCACGGCATACGCGGTGCATAGGTTACGTTGTTTAGCCTCAAATATATGTTTATATTATTATAGTTTTAAGTTTAGTGATTCATAAGCTTGTGCGTGTAATGTAGTCATGCCCCGTTGTGCAGTATTTGGGTGTACCAATAACACCAGGAAAACCATCCTTCGCAGGAGTATTCATAGACTGAGACTGTAACGAAAGGAGGGCTATGTATACCAAGTGAACGTTTTTTAAGCGTGTTATAATCACAGAAGAGGAGTTTGTAAAATCACATGGAATTAATTAAATCTGCCGTGATAGTGGTATAATTAGAAAAGTTAAAACCCTTACCTGTGGTCTTGACATTCCTGATGTGGCAATCGCACGGTTAATGAATGTTAGTGCTTAGATGTATTCGTATACGCCATGTAAATACATTAATTGCTTTTAAGGACTCCCACTAAAGGAAGTGGACAAAAAAACTTTCTAAGATCTAAAAAATAACTGTCACAATCATATTAATGATTGAAATGAAATTTTAACTTTAACAACAATTAATTGAATAAGTACACTATTGACAGTTGCAATTTCTTATAAAAAACGTAAGTATCTTGGTTATATATCTTGGTTCCATCTAAATGCCGTAATATTCTGTCATATACCGTAGTAATGTTTTAAATATATATATATATATATATATCATATGGTTTTTTTATCAGCTACCATTTTTTTTATTATTTACAATTATGTAAAAGCTTAGTTTTATAGTTGGAATAAAGTTCAAAAGTCATTACACTATAATAAAAATAAAAAATAAATAACAAATGATCTCCTGTCACAATACTAAATATTATACATTGATCCATTTAAGACCTGCCTCACTGATTCTATTAGTGCTAGCTAATCCCTCCATAAAACAGCGCAAGGGGCGCTCAGTAATCATGTGATCCATTGTTTGGATAGACTCCCCGCAATCACATGACTGATGTACTGTCAATCCCCATTTGAATTTCCAATAGTTACATGTGCCCATTCCAGTTCGGAACCGATTCAATAATGTCCACTCCCTACGAGGGAGATCCATCCCACCTACAGGTATTGATAGATCGTTAAAAAGGAACTTATTTCGTTCATCAAAACTGTTTACAGCTAGTATTGGGCGAGAAATTTGATCTGCTCAACTGGAAAGCAATATATGTGGGTTTCGAAATTTTTAGCGACCGTTCTGACGTGGGAGATCCTGGGTAATGGGGAGGTGGTGGATATTCAGGATCTTATTGATTTCTTTACGTAGTGCCTCTTGACTTTTTATCTCTGGAGGAGCTATATTTTGTACAGCACCGGGAGCCAAGGTAGTGAAGTTGCCATGAGATTACCACTAATAGCTATCATGGCTCTATTAAGTTGGACATCAATTGCTTTTGCATGTGCGCTATTTAGCCATACGGGCGCACTGTATTCAGCAGGACGTGTGAGTTGGCTCCCCAAGTTCTTCCAGCAATATGATGTAGTACATTTGCCCTGGTTTTATAGTCCGAATAAAATAACTTTGGTAGTGGCGGAACAGCCACGCGCCGCTTGTCTGAAATGACAAAACTATAAGTTTTAATGTGCTGTCAAACTTAAAATAACTAGGCCTAAGCAATAATTTTCAAACTAATTTGATAGTGTCCAACATGTTATATTCTGTAAAAAAGATGATGCTGGAGAATGTTCTTGAGCTAATTTGCTTTTTATAGTGATATATGTGTTTAAGAACACGTTTTATATGTGAAATTGCGCGTGAGTCGTCTTTAACCTGTAACTGTAGTGTGAATAATAATACAACAATTATTTCTTGTTGATGGATGTCAGTTTGAATTATTGTGATTAGTTTGGTGTAAGCCTCGTTTAATAATTCAAAAAAGCTAATGAGAAATTAATTTTTTTATAAACCCTTGTGAACTCGGAAACGGCAAACGCTAGACAACATTTATTTGAGCAAACATTAACTGTGTTATTTATTTATTAGTAAAATAATACTGTGGCACTAATGAAACATGCAGAAAAATGATGAAGAGTTGATGAAGTAAACTCATAATTCATTTACATTGAGGCTGTGTCGGACGTGTGAGGTATACTGCTCAAGGGAAAGTGTAGACTGAATATTCAGCCCAAGCGTTTCGACGATATTTCCTGATAACAAATGTTTCAGTAAGAAATAAAGTGAGTTAGTTGACTTTGATGTGTGTTTGTTTCAGTACTTAATCGATTTAACAGTGTTTGGTATAGTTTAGTCACAGATTATTTTTATTACAGTTATTTAGTTTTAGAGCTATTACAAGTATTTTTTATTAAGATGTGACAGTAATGTTATAGGATACAGTGTATATATAATTATGTTTATATATACAATGTGTATATATAATTACTGTTGAGTGCTATTTTAATATTTAGGCCCTTTCAAATTTATTATTATTTATTTTATTAGTAATTGACAAGAAGTCGTTGGCCTTGAGTTTGCAATGGAAGAGGACAGAGCTAGGCCAGTGACTGTACAACGCTCCTGTGGTATCACCGCCACCTTGTTGACAATCTAGATTTGAAAACTACGAAAACTTCTTCGTAGTCCAAGAACAATTTATTTGATACTACAGTACGATTTTAGTGTCACTCAAATAACACAATTTATTTAGGTTTAAATAAATTTTGGCTAGCGTTTGTTGTTACCGAGTTTGCAAGAGTTAAACAAATTTCTCATTAACTCTTTAAATTATTAAATGAGACTTATACGAAACTAATCACAATAAATCAAACTGTCATCCATCCACAAAAAATAATTTTATTATTATCGCTACAGTGACAGGTTAAAGACGACTCACGCGCAATTTCACTCATAAAAACGTGTTCTTAAACACAAATATCACTATAAAAAGCAAATTAGTTCAATCAAAATCTCCAGCATAATGTTTTCTTAAATAATATAACATGGTGGACACTATACAATTAGTTTGAAAACTATTGCTTAGTTATTTTAAGTTTGGCAGCAAATTAAAACACAGAGTTTTGTCATTTCATAGCAGTGGCGCGTGGCTGTTCCGCCAGTCTCACAGAAACCACTGAGAATGCCACATCACAGTATAGGCCACACGTCTGGTTATCTTGTAAATATTGTAGATTGGTATGTCAGCAGTATACACGTTAAATAAAATTGGAGCAAGTACGGACCCCTGTGGCAGACCATCCTTCAGATGTCTATTGAGCTTTCTTCACG
The DNA here is from genome assembly GCA_035578905.1 of Stictocephala bisonia. Lineage (NCBI taxonomy): Eukaryota > Metazoa > Arthropoda > Insecta > Hemiptera > Membracidae > Stictocephala > Stictocephala bisonia. Next base: position 156,465 of record JAQJVL010000705.1, on the reverse strand, counting down.
ACCTATATTAGTATTTTATTAGCCTGTCACTTAGCATTGGCTATAGAAGTCACAAAAGAGAGGGACAGGGAATGAGGCTGTAGAACTTTAATAACAAGCCTTTGCTCCATACTGTGTCATAAGCCGCTGTGAGATCAACAAAAACTGCAGATGTTTTTAGCTTGTTTTCAAACCCATTCTCAATAAATTATGTCAGAGCCAGGATCTGGTCGCAACAACATCGGCCAGGGCGAAAACCAGCCTGCTCAATGTTTTAAATGAAATTGCATTAGTAGCAAAAATTTTATATTTCTAATGAATATCTTAGGTTTGTAAATTATGTCTCAAAAACTGTAGTTTGTTTTATAAATTTTCGTGTTTAAATTCCAACTGTAAGAAATATAAAATTTTAGTACTTTTCAGTTTGTCAATCTTCAGATAGTCAATTATTGATTATTTGATAAATAATACATCATATGAAAACGTTTACTATTGCTAAGCCTTGCATATAAAATGTAATAATAGTTTGTTAACATTCAATATCTATCTGTTTAGTTTGGTTTTATCAACTAATTTAATCACACTATAACAACTATATTTAGACCAATGTATCTCCGAAAGAACTGCATTTAACTAACGCTAGAAACTGTTATTTTTATATTGAATTAAATAATTAATGTTAATGAGTTGCAGTCACATTTACAATGTTGTAATAATATGGTACATTCATTCAAATTAGCGTAATTTAAGCACGAAATGTAAATTATTTAACTAACAAAATTAAATTACATTAATTTTTTTATTTAGTATTCGAATTCTTGTCTAAGTTTGTGGGGGTTGAATTGATTAGTATATCCTGATAAAATAATAATAGAATTAAAAGATTTTGTCGAAAAATTAATTCTGTGAGATAAATAATTAGTTTGTATGTGATTATTATATAAACATATAGCAGAAAAACGTAAGTAATCATAAAGGCGCGGCACGGGCGGCCAGGAGTTATGAGCCTCACGTGATGTCATACGCAAAGCCGACCGATTCTCGTCTCTCGGGTGAGCACAACCATGTTTCTTTCCATCATGGTCAAACCGTTCCATTCTGCCATTCATCGAAAACCAGCATTGAACGTACATTGAAGTACTTGGTGGCCACTCCTACCCCAAACACACTCAGAAACACCTAAAAACGAACATAGTAATTCATGGCCTATTAACATCAAACAAACGTCAGGCTTGTGGCCCCTCATACCTCAAACGCACACCAGACTTGATGGTCCATTCCACCTCTAAAACACATGAGATTTGGTGAGTCCACCCACCCCAACCTTGGATCAGACAATGGCCCCTCCCACCCCGAACACAGTTCAGATTTTATAGCCCGTCCTATCCCAAACACACAACATCCTTAATGGCTCCTACCACCCCAAACACATATCAGATTTGATGGCCTCTCCCACCCCAAAAACACATCAGATTTAGTGAGTCCACTATCCCCAATACACATCAGACTTTATGGCCGCTCCAACTACAAACACATATAAGGTTGTATAACACATATGAGGTATGTATGTCTCAAACATACATCATACTTAATGGCCCCTCCCACTCCAAATGCACATCCGACGATATCCCATTCCACCCCAAATACACATCAGACATGAAGGCCTCTCCCACGACAAATGCACATTAGACTTGATGGCCCTTCTCACCCCTTCTGCACATTAGACCAAAGCCCCGCGCGCACTACGGCGGGCGGCAACGGACTACCTTACTCATAGAGCAGGTGGCCTCAGTATGTCGAGAGCTGTGATTCGGCTGAAATGGATAGTGAGGACGAGATTTTTCAATAGTTTAATAGTTGAATAATATAAAGCTGTTAACAATAATAAATCCATTCCAGTCACTGCAGGATATTGAGATAAAAATCATTTAAATATCATAATGTGATCTTATTACAGTACTCTCTATTTGTTCAATGGACTAATAAACACTTTTATGTGACGGAATGCAAGTCTCTTTGTGTAATTTGTAGTATATGTTCCACTTAGAAATGTTAATAATGTTTTCATTTGACTAGCATGCTTACTTGATTGATTCAGGAGCCCTCATATCTCTCCCCACACAATATCACGCCGGATACTACTGAAGTACTCCGGGTGACGCATGTTGTACACTTCAGGGTAGTTTTCAACCAGAGCAATCAGCTTCGCGACATCCATATTCAATAAGAACACAAGCAACTCTGTGTTCAAACTCTGTGAATTGAACACGTTCGAGGATGTCCGCTGGCGCCCTTCGGTCTCGCCGGTAGTGCTTGTTACCACCGGACTTGCGGGCGTCACGGCATCTTGTCCTGAAAATCTCTCTCACGAACATTTTGAAAAAGTGCAGATGGTGTGGAACGCCGGTCCCGCCGTAGTGGCGCACCCTCATTTGTTTCAATACTTTTAATATTTGAAAAATGCCGTGCCGCCCGCCGTAGTGCGCGTGGATCTTTAATGGCCCCACCCACCCAAAATGAACATCAGACTTCCTCAGCCCACCCACGTTACTTAAACACACATCAGAATGGATAACCCTTCCCACCGAATCCATCAGATTTGACAGCCCCTCCCACCCTAAACACACATTATACCTAATGGCCCCTCCCTTCCTAACCACAATATACCTATTGTATTTTATCATCCCCGCTTTATTAAAAACCATTTCAAGTTAGTAAATGTACAGTGAAATATTGCCGATGGGGGATAGGCATTTTGTAGCAGTCCAACTTTCATTTTCACTCGCATTAGCCTGGACGGCACATACATATTCTATACACTCAATAATGGAATTTCCTTTCATCTACCCAACGTACTCAATTATTTAAGATACTTACTCTCCTCTATAAGCATTACTTATACATCCTTCACACATATCATCAATCTTATGACTTAATAATACAACATAACAATAATAATAATATATCTTTATTGCATTATGACAATTTAACATTGTTTTGCAAAAGTCATTAAATATAATCTATAGTTAGATTAACCATCCATACATACATAGATAAAAACTTTGTTACATTGGAATCAGTGTCAGTTCTAGCTATGGAAATTTTGTCTTCCTTATTCCCAGCAGTGCGTTAAGCACTTGTCAACAGAGTAAAATGATTTTAATACCAAAAGGCGTTTTAGTCGAGCTTTGAATTGAATTGGAACGACAAACTCTTTTGATACTCTTAGGAAGCTAGTTAATTAATCTGACTTCAGCTTGAGATGAAAGTTTATCAAACACATTAGTTCTATGAAACTGTGTTCGATAGTTGTCCCTTCCTCTGGTATTGTATGTTTGTACATCACTACCCTGAGCCAGTTCACACCTGAATCGACAGTAGATACTTCAAGTATATAGAGGCAGGGTAAAGTCAGTAAACCAACCTCCCTGAAAGCCTCGCGACACGATTCTGTGTAACCCAATTTTAACAAAATTCTGGCAGTTTTTCTGTAACCTGAAGACGCTCTCAAATTTATGGTTGGCACAGCCTCCCCATAGGCTTAATCCATATGTCAAATTTGGATGAATAAGATCAAAATAGACTGTCTTTAAAACCTAAAGGGAGTAAAATTAAGACAGATTACGTAAGGCATAAATATCTGAAGTAACCTTCGAACAGACATAATCAACATGATCGCTCCAAGTCAAGCCTCTGTCAAGGTACACACAAAGAAACCGAGTGGAATCAACTTCATCCAAAAATGTATCATCGACCAAGACCAAGACGTCGTAACACATTATCATCATGTCGGAGATGAAAATTAATAAATGTTGTCTTTGAGTTATTAGTCTGAAGGTTAAGTTCAGCAAAGTGCTGAATACAAGTGTTTAATCTAATAAACGTTTCTATTTCTAATTCATATTTTGATGACTTTTTTAAACAGAGAATCTTTCCATTCTGAATTTATATTTCAAGGTCATTGACATAAATTTAAAATAAAATAGGACCGAGAACAGATCCTTGAGGACTCCCTGGGACATGACAGCTCTCTTTGACATAATATCAGTGACTTGTACGCCCTGACTTCTGTCTCTGAGATAAGGTACCAACAATTCCTGTGTTCAATCAATGGTTGATTTGTTTTGTCGGAATCCAAACTGATATAAGGATAATATATTGTATTTATCCAGAAAACTTACTAGTTGTTCGTAGTAAGGTTTCTCAAATACTTTACTTAGAACAGGTAGTATTGGGATTGGCCGATAATTGCTGATGAGACAACGATCGCCTTTTTAAAAGATTTGGATAACTTTAGCTGTTTTAATTTTTGACGGAAATACACCAAGTTCAAAAGATTTGTTTATTAATTTATGAGTAGTTTAAAAATATTCCTGTAGCATTGTTTAAAAAACCACACAGACACGCCGTTGATATAGTTGGATTGCTTTGTATGTAGTTTCTGAAAAATATTATCTACCTTCGCATCAACATTATTACCTGTGAATATGCGTAAAGTAAGTTCGAGAAGTGTAGTGAGAAATGTGTTCGAGTTTAAATTTACTTTATAAAATGGGAACGATATGCGTCCGGGCCAGGGCCCTGACGGAATCGTGATGAGTGGAAACTGTTCCAAGTTCAATTAAAATCAGTGATTATAAATTAGTTTTTCAGTATATGAAAATTGTAAATATTTATGTTGATTGAAATTTAAGGCAACAAGAACGGCCATTATCATTAGTCGTTAAAATAAAGGACACAAAGAGGTTATTGTTGTTTTTGAATAGGTTTGTCAGAATTTTGCGAAAGAAATATAGCCCAACTCTAGATAGCTTTTGATCAACATGGACAATTTGCAAGCACATACTGATCGCTATCGCAAAAATCAATCAGCCGTTGAGTTTGTTACGTAAAGGAAGGTCTCACGATTCTTGCTCTCAAACTTTCACCCCAGGGCTGTCTTGGAAGTCAAACGGTTTGTTGAGAAACACGGCTACTTGTAATACCTTCAGTTTGCCTCACTGACATAACTGTCTCCAACATCCTTAGCACTTCTTATCTTAACCATTGCTCACCGATCTACGAAGTGGACAGCAGCTACCTCACTTTATACTTAGGGTAAAACATGTAAATAATTAGGTTAAATCATGGTTAACTTGTAATTGATGAAGTTAACGTTTGTGTAGAGTGGGCATGAAGATAAGCTATGAGGTATCGGCAGAAGAGAGCCACGACCCAGGAGGCGCGTGGCAGGGAGTGGGGGTGGCAATAACGAGGCGCCACAGGAAGCTTGTTGAGACCAGAATACCTCCTTCAGGTTCAAGCATTCCAGGACAAGAGAAAGCGTCTGGTGGCATTAAAACAGTATGACTTTCCACCTCGGTGGTGTGGTTGTGGACCTATCGCATTTTGGTAAAAGATTCTATCGAGTAGCGTGACCTTTGTAAACCGGCATCTGGTTAGTGGTCGGCGCACTTGTGTAACGACTGGCCTGTGTGGGTGGCCAACACTGCCACCCCATCCATTGCGCAATCCACTTTGACGATCTTCAATTCCAGGTTCACAAGGAGTGCCTCTATCTTTGTGTTCCTGTTGCGTAACCAGAGGACTTAGGAATCTTTACTTCATAACCAACTTTCAGCACTTCTATTTACAGATCCTGCAATGGGCACATATATTTTTATAGAAAGTCTCTATATAGGCACATTTCCGAATACAAATATTTCTTGTAATTGCAACATTTATATCTACAGATGATTCCTGTTATTGGCGCATTTCTATTTAAAGATAATGTTTATAACATATAATTTGTTAATTAGCATAATACGTGTTGGTACATATACAGTTCATGTAAACGTTACACAACACAAATTTATTACACTATAAGCACAAAATACCATAATATTTGTGCATTTTGTACTCGTATTGTAATATATTTGTGCTTATATTGTAGTATATTTGAGTTGTGTAACGTTTACGTGTGTTGTGTTTATAACATATTTCTATTTACAGAGCATTCTTATGAATGGTACATATCTATTCACAGATAATTCTTGTAAATTATACATTTCCATTTACAGACCATTCTTGTAAATTGTACATTTCTATTTACATACCATTCTTGTAAATTGTACATTTCTATTTACAGACCATTCTTGTAAATTGTAGGCCTACATTTCTATTTACATACCATTCTTATAAATTGTACATTTCTATTTACAGACCATTCTTAGGAATGGTACATATGATGACATGGAGAGACCACTCATTTGGCTGGCAGATAAACGGTTAGATGAGACTGTTAGTTCAAAATTCTTGGGAATACACCTGGATCGAGGGTTGACCTGGAATTCGCACATGGACCATATTTGCTCCAAATTGTCCTCAGGCATTTATGTTTTGAGAACGTTAGCAAAATTCTGCCCAATTCAAGTTCTAATGACGGCCTATTACGGTCTGATTTACCCCCATCTCACCTACGGTGTGGTGCTGTGGGGAGCTTCTGCAAACAATCAGTTTAGCAGAGCATTTAAATTGCAAAAACAAGCGGTTCGCATTGTTGCACAATTAAAGTTCAGAGAAACCTGCAAAGAAACATTTAAAAAATTGCAACTGTTGACATTGCCTAGCCTTTACATACTGGAGACAACCCTATTTAGCATATCCAAAAGCGTTATGACAAGTGGTCGGGACATACATACACACGACACAAGAGGCAGAAACAACTACCGAACTGGGAATCACAGGACGGTAGTCCACGAACGTTTGCCCTCACACGCAGGTGTTCGTTTTGTCAACAAGTTGCCGGATTCAATTAAGAATGCCCCAACGCTCAAGGCGTTAAAACTCGTCTCAAACGCTGTTTAGCGTCTCATGCATTTTATAGTGTGGACGAGTTTATGGCATACAACTGGGAGACCGCATAATCAGAAGACTGACAACCGGTGTCGGAAGTGGGGATTTGGTATGAGTGACTATGAGTGCAACAGTAAATGATGTATGTTTTGACAGAGGCTTTTATGTGGGATGTATGTTTTAGATTTTTATATAGGGATGACGTTTGCTATACATTTTTGTAATGTCATTGCAAATAAATATTTGATTGATTGATTTACAGACCATTCTTAGGAATGGTACATTTCTATTTACAGACCATTCTTGTAAATTGTAGGCCTACATTTCTATTTACATACCATTCTTGTATATGGTACATTTACAGACCATTCTTTTAAACTGTATATTTCTTTTTACAGACCATTCTTGTAAATCGTACATTTCTATTTACATACCATTCTTAGGAATGGTAAATTTCTATTTACAGACCATTCTTGTAAAATATCTCCCGTAATAGGTTTATTTGTGTTTAAAAATATGTCATGTAATAGGATTATTTGTGTTTACAAATATTTGTTGTAATTGGTTCAGTCCTGTTTATAGATCTTTACTACAACTAACTGGCATGACTCTGTTGAGGGTGTTTTATGTCATTTTTATCACCAACTTTTTACTTCTCACTGGTTATCACAAAAATCAACCCAAGTCATCTTCTTTTCATAACTCTGTGATGGCTTTAATGATATTATTTTTAACAAATCTACATCCTGATGCACGAGCACAATTTTCATGGTTATACTTAAATGTTTGAAACCAGAACCATATTTTTCAAAAATGATAAACTAGCTAAGCCGATTATGACGGAAACGTATAAAAACCTTTTAAAACTGCTGTACTATTAATTATTCTGTTCAATTTAGAAGCCCATTTTCATTTCGAAATAATCAAATAATAATTTGATGAGAACCAGTTCAATCCAAACGCTTTCAAAAATACCAATCCATCGTAAAAAATTGTGTCTTTCCTCAACTACTCGTTCATATATTTGGTTGATGTTTAAGTAGAAAACTAATAAAAAAACAACATTACGTAAGTTTTGTAATGTCACATTACGATACAGACTTAATCTGGTCCATTTTAAAGTATATTTAAGGCCGTGTTTGCGATGCTCGTTGGGTTCTTCATTCATAATCAGACAGATTTTACAAAAATAGACACTTTGATCTGATTAAGAATAGGTTTCCGGACATTTCACGTGAACAGATAACAGACAGAAACATCAACATCATTTTCAGACTGATAATTTAAAAACTGCACAAACGTCCGATTGACTTATTGGAAATAATCCGATTGTGGATTAAGTTGAGGTTTGATTTATCACATGCCATTACCATTCTAATGTAAAGACAGCCTTAGCTGTAATCTTAATTACACGAAAAGATATTTTCACTGCAAAACAGTATTCGAAGAATTAAGTACATTATAGACAACACTATTTTAAAGATTCAGAGTTTGAATTTATCGTTTTGGCATAGATGAATATTTATGCAAGATTAAAATGATTAAGGTATCGTAGATATAGCTCAATATGAGACAACATTAAGTGCAACAAGAATAGGTATAATAATATAAGAATGATATACTAACGGATCATGTAGAATATGAAAAACAGTACAAAAATCAGATGATGTATGGAAACAAATCAAAAACAAATAATTGATTAAAAAACCTATGGGTATAGACGGTGCCCCTAAACTACATTACTAAAGATAATGATTTGGTACTTTGGATCAAAATTAGAAAGAAATTCAATAAATATAGGTCCAAAAAAACCCTTCGTTGACCAGCCAGCCGCCAATTCGTTTTTTCATTAGAAATTATATATCTATCAGATGCTGGTTACATTAAAAATCTTATATCTCGCTTATTTTTTATCGCATTTTCGAAAACGACATGTCACTGGATTTGTAATAAAATGTATAATAAAGCTTTACACTAGCAGTAACTTAGAAAACTAATGGTTTTGGAATTATCATTCATTGATAATCTGTTTTAAGTTGATGTTTTGTATTTTATTAGGTTATAACAATAGAAATTGTTTTAGAAAATTTGAAGTTTTTCAGGCGAACTGCTTTTGAGATATATCGTTTTTAATGAAAAGTACAAAATGGTGTTTAACTGAGAGTTTTTGGATTGGATTTTTTTCTTATTTTGACCCAAGGAACCATATCCTTAAATTTGGGATCGTAGTTTACGGACACCCTGTATATTGTAGATAGGTGATGGAGAAAAGTACATGAATGTCGTAAATATAATGGGTAACTATTATCACACACAGTAAAACCTAAGTTAACACTTCAATATCTCAAAACATGGCCTAACTTTCACGGATCAGCTGATGGAAGTAAACAGTTGATTGGTGGAAGGAGAGGGGTAGGTGTACTATTTATGTCAGTGCACTTTGATTGGGGATTAATATTTTATTACTGGCCTGTTTAAAATAAATTTGCAAAGTTAAATACATAAATTAGATGAATTTTTTCTTCATATTTTTACGTCTTTATGTTGAAAGGTATAGAGTATGAAGAGCGCTCAAATTAGAGCTACTACTAGTAGATCCTTATTTAATGCAATCCATAAAAACAGTTAATGATATAACTAATCTGTTAGACTTACAGTTCGAATAAAACTGGAAAGGGATTGGGGTTGTGGTGCGGCGGGGGAACGGAGTTGCCAGATTGAACGACTTGGTGCTTCTCACTAGAACAACAACTGGTCCTACCACACTCGCCGTATAGTTAGTTATATGAGTACCGGTGTGACAGTACCTAGATGTTATTCCTAGAACCCATTCCACTGTCATATCCATGGAGATTTAACTGTCAAACAAGCCTAAATAATATGATTAGTGTTTTTAAACATTTAATTAGGATACAAATAAATGATTTATAATAAAAGTATACATTTGAAGTAATAGCGGTCAATTATATTTAATATAAAAAATACAAAAAAAAAAAAAAAAATGGAAACACTACAGATAAATAACAAGATTTTATTATTATATGTAAATGAATCCATATAATTGTACATTTAAGTAAATCGTTAAGTTATTCCTGTATAGTGGAAATCACAAATAGAATAAAAACAGCAGTTTAACAATTTGCTCAGAGATTTTTATACAGTTTTAACACATTTAAAAATAAAAACCCATTTCTCATTGACTAATGACAATCAAAGGAGAGGATGTATTAAGCTTGTAAGAAGATTTTTTTAAATATTCATAGTGAAATAAGGAATATTGTGAACAGTAAAAAAGTCAAGCAATTTTGATTAAATATCCATTAAAGCCATAGAAGAGTCTAATATATTAAATTAACTGAAATTAAAGAAGATATTTTAAGAATATATAAACATTTGGTGAGATCAACCCTTTATTACTATTGCACTTACAACAGCAAATAGCCATTTTGATTCACCGGAAGAACCAGCCAATAAAGAGACTTGTGTATTTACCCATTGTTAGCCGGAGCAAATTAAACTCCATTCGAATAACTAATTGAGAATATATATATTTGGGATAAAAAAAAAAAAAAAAAATATTGTAACTTGTCGAATTCGAATTTTTCTTTTACTTTGAATTGTAATTGATAGGATGATTTTTTTAATAAACCACTTTTGTACCTTTGTAATTTGAGCTATATTTTATTTAATAGTTTTTTTATCACCTTCTTGAACAATAATAAATAGTTAGTAAATCATCCCTTTTGCACCGGAATTTTTTTATTGCTACTTTTAAATTTAAGTACAGATATATAAATTAAAATAAAGATATTCACTTACCAAGGTTGAATTTTGTTAATAGAATTATTTGAACAAACAAATACATTTCAAAATTCTGAAAACTGTAATTCTCTTTCTTCAGCACAAGGGGTTAATGGGTGTATACCACCCAAGTCATCATCACTGTTTTCTGAACTTTCTTCTTCCTCTTCAAACATTAAACTTCCGTCTTCGATGTCGTGGTGTAGCTCCAATCTGTCGATGTCCCCGCAGTCCTCGTCATCTGAGTCTTCAGCTCCAAGATTGATGATCAGGCTCTCCACAGCATCTTCCATGATGCCCTCATTTTCCCAGGCTCCTTGAATCACTTTTCGTGTGTGTTCGACAGCTTTCCCCCAGTCATTTGGTGTCACTTTTTCTATTGCTTCTTTTGTAAGTTTTGTTATTTCTGAAATTGTAAATTTCTTATTGTGTTCAGCAACATATCCTTTTATTTGTGCCCAGATCAGTTCTATTGTGTTAAAATGGCAGTGGTAAGGGGGTAATCTTACTATTTTATGGCCTTTATCTTTAGCAATTTCATCGACTATATAAAAGGGTGGATTTGGTTTATGAAGTGAAATCAGATGAAAAAGCTCTACTTTCTTGAAATCTTCTTCAAACTGAATATTGTGGTTCTTTAACCAAACCATCATATCATTCTTCGTCGAAGACATTGTCGGAGCTTTGTCCAGTATTTTAGAGTGATATGGAGCATTATCCATTACTATTATAGATGGTTTTGTCAAATTATTTACTAACTTTTCACTAAACCACTTATAGAATGTTTCGTGGTTCATTTCTTCATGATAGTCATTTGTTTTTTTAGAAGGAAACAGTAGAAGGCAATTTTGCAAAAATCCTCTAGAGCTGCCAGCATGCAAAATTATTATTCTGCCTCCTCAACCTAGCGGCGCTGCCAGCGTTCCATCTTTCGAGTCATCCGTCCAACCCTGCCGCCTTGTATGACCAGTATTCACCCAGGTTTCATCCAACCAAATTATATCGTCAAAATTCTCATTCCTTATCTCTCTAAGAAATTTGCAGCGCCAAGCAACAAGGTCTTGTCGCTCCAACAACACCTTACGACCATTACATTTTTTGTATGAAAATCCAACTTGCTTCAAAACAGTCGCTAATGAAGATTTACTGCCCATAAATAATGCAGACTCTCGTAATGAAATACTGAGTTTGTTTAGGGTTGGATGTTCTCTTCTACCAAAATAACTGTATACGTGACGACGTATTGCGTCAATTTGAAATGTGTCCAATCTTGTTACACGTTTCAAAATCTTTCGTTTTTTGTTCGGTGTTTGTAACGTTAGCAACTCACCTGCTGCAATTTTTTGCTCCTTTTCTTTGTGAATCTTTGTAACTGTATTTTTCCCAATACGTAACGCCGCAGACGTTCTGTCATTAACTTTTTGCACTGATAGTAAGGGCCCATTGTTGTTGCGTTCCTGAACGAAGTAGTCCCTTACAGCACAAACAAGCTCTCGGGCTTGTGAACGTAACGGAACGCCACGTCCGGTAGTCTGGTATGGTGTACTTCTTTTATTCGTATGTATACGAGGTCGGCCTCTCTTCTTCATCACACTCCGTTTTCAGGTGTTACTACGATAATGTTCTAAAATACCCCAAACTCTCATTCGCAAATCAATATAAAGTTTAGCCTTTAAAAAGACTGTTTATAACTGACGAAAAAAGCGCATACGAGAACTAAAATCACTTACCACTTACAACACCTCAACGACACTGACTGACAACACGTGAGATTGTCACTTCCGTAGAATTGGCAACACCGGGCCGCTTCTGTCAACAAAGCTCGCATGCCATTCGTCCAGAAGTCTACGAGCCCCTCACACCCTCTCCGCTTTCACTTTCATAGAATCCCTTTCCAGTTTTATTCGGACTGTACATATGCTTAAAAATAATGACACCCTTATCATGGCTATAAATGACAGCTCAGATGTCTTTCGAGAGAGTGCACATTTGAGCCTACTGGGTTTTAATAAAATAAAGTATAAATATTATTGTTACTACTATCGATAACTACGATTTACTTTCAGCTAGAATGGTGACAGAAAAACTTGTTTACTACTATGGTGAAGAATTTTTAGTTATGTATATTATCTTCAGAGATAATTCTTTTAAAAAGGATCTTCCTCAGAAAATGCATGACTGAGGCATTCTCGCATTATCAATTGCTTCAGTTGAGTGCTTTATAACACACAATGGATTTTATTATATTCAAATTCAATCGAGACCAGAATTTGAATACAGTTATACCAGATTAAAATAAAATGGATTGTACTATAAAAATCAATTGTTTTGTTATCATAATAAGTGGTTGTAATATTAAAACGACAACAACAAAACTGTATCTATTATGGTGAAAAATGAGTATTCACAAGTAAATGTATTATATGAGAAAATTTTATTCTTTTATTAGTTTCTCTATATTATATTATCTCTTTTTTTCTTTTATTTATTCTTTTATCTAGGTACAGTTAAATCTTGAAAAAAAAGCACAAAACATAGCTCTAGCTTATTCCAATATCAAAACAACTTTTTTCTATGTGTATTATATAACTTTTATATTATATAAGTTTAAGGAATGTCTATTTTGTTTTTAAATTTTTAAAAAAAGATGGAATTGACATATGATATGATTTTTGGCTGTGTTTAGATTTATATTTTCTTTTTTAATTTATTTTTTGCAATAATTATGTTTAAAACATGTCTTATTTACTGGCAGGTGCCACAGAAACAAGGGATAGTTATTTTAATTATAGTTGGACTTAAAATATTCAATTTGTTAATTAATTATTTTTTGTATATTTTGTCACTGGCCACCATTACTGCAAACTGAGGCCAGTTTTATTCCTGAGTTTGTACAATGTTTATTGTATATTCTTCTACGTAGCCCTGAAGATGGCACTCTATAACAAGGCCGAAACGTCGGCTCCTGATGTTGTACATAGTTTGACACGGTCGGACCCAGAAGACCACGATAGTTATTTTGTATATTCGTTAAGAATTTGAAGGAATAAATTATTAGTCTATTATTATTATGATTAATTTTAATTCTGCTATGGAAAACTCTAAAAATTGTTTCTTCTAAATATCACAAGAGGGAAAAGGAAAATAAAATAAAATTTTGAATACCAAGAACTCCATTATACAATGTTTTTCTTCCTCTCACAGATTTTAATAAACAATTGCTAAAATTATTGTTGTCCAAATTAAGCCTATTGGAATAAGATCACACAAGCAAATCCTGAATAAATTTAAAAAATAGAACTTCTCTAAAAAATATTAGGCAGAAAGGGGGGGGTTCTGAATTTGACATTAATGACAGTCAAGGTTGGCGTGCTACAAAACAGTTCAATATGGAAATGAATGACTATAAATGAATATGTTCGGACATGTATAACCTGGGGACCACTCTCAAATGATTTAAACATACACTCGTGGGTCATCATGGTGACAGGGTGTGGCGATACTTTTTAGGGAGGTAGTAAATGTAAGAAAACTTTGATTTCAGTGATCTCTCTTTTAAGAGCAAATTAATTAGTTTTTTTTATAATGCAGGACACTTCAATTTCCTTCAGAGTGCCGAACTTTTTCTCACACAAATTATTTTTTGTTTATATAAAGTAGATTATTCAATTGATTGTTTATTGGATTAGGTTTCATTTTTGTATTGTTATCATGCTTTTGTGAAATAAAGATACAATTGAATTGAAATTCTTTACAGATAACAATAAAATTAAATTTTATATAGACGAAGATAAAAGAAATAAATTACTGCATAGCAATGTTAGGTACTCCAGAATTTTTTCAGTTAAGACACCATACCTCTACGACCTTCAGTGAAATGAAATGAAAAATAACTTTATTGTTTCTTCATGAGGTGAAGTTAGGACTGCAAAGCCCTCTCTACCACTTAACCTCAGCATACATGATTATATACTATTTAAAAAATAACAATTAACAAGAAAGAGAAAAATATATTGATAAATATCTTATAAACTACAATGAAAAGGTATTATGTACATTAATAATTGAAAATTATACTTAAACTTACACTAAAAATAATCTAACTATCTCAATATTAATTTTTTTAACTAAAATTTTTTTCATTCATTCGGCACAATCACTCATTACCGCCACCAATAACACCTCATCTCCACCCCAAACCAAGTGCGCTTATCAATGGTTCTGATATTATCAGGCAGAGCATTCCAGAGTCTACACGCGGAGACAATGAAAGGTTTATTGAAAGTGGTGGAGTGATGAACTGGAATAGCTATAACATTGAATCTCCACGTCTAGTTCTACGCATACTAACTTCTGACAAGTAAACAAATTGCTCGGACAGGTAATTAGGGGTTTGGTTTTGAACAATAACGTACAACAAAATCAAGATATGGAATTGGCGGAGAGTGTTTAACTTTAAGATCTATTATTGATTGAAAAATTGAGTAACATGATCCTTTCGCCTCAGGTTGAAAATAAATCTTATACAGTAGTTTTGGCATGCTGTAATCTTTCCATGAGCTCAACAGACATGTCATTGATTACAGTATCACAGTAATTAAAGTGAGTGAAAACTAGAGTCTTTACTAACAACACCTTGACATTGAGAGGAAAAAATCATGGCAAATCTTTTCAAAGTGCGGCAAAAACTCTATTACACATTATAGTAACTAGATCAGTCCAATGCAAGTTTTTGTTCATGATAAGTCCCAAGTTTTTAATTTTGTCACAAAAAACTAATTCTGTATTGTTAAGTTTGAGTTTTGGTATATTTGACAGGTAAATATAGAAAGTAAGTCTAGAAGAGCCCAACAATATTGTTTTAATGAGAAACATAAAACTATTGCTGATATATACACAGAACTTAGAAAGTTGGCACCCAGGTTTAAGAATGTTTGTTTATCTGCTTGATCTATACTTGTTATATAAATGGTACAATACTGGAAATGGACTCCGCGTTAATGAGGATGTAAAAAAGGGGTTTTCAAAATGACCAAGAGCTATAAAACACAAAAACTAGCAAAACTTGTTCCATCGATAATTTTAAATCAAATATAGAAGTGACTGAAGCAGACATGGCCCAACGTTTTGAAAAGTTATTACTGGGATGATGGAACCGCTGTCGCCCACAGTATTTCAGGAGCTCTTCATGATTCACGGCATATGCTAGCAGGAGGGGCTTTTAGGACAGAATTTGGTACACCAAATACAACTGCATATCTGAGTATTTGTCACATGTAAAGCCTTACAAGCATAGTACTGATGTATTTAGGATAGTTACAAAATCTGAATTTAGTGGAAAACCAACCGAACAAAGTTATGATGAAGCATTTGTTCAATTATAAGAAGTTTTCTATAAAAAAGATTTAACAAACTAATATCGGAAAAAGCTCTGTCGTTAAAATTATAGTTTATAACGAATAGTAGATATCTTCAAGAGGTTTGAAGAATTGATTTTCTCACTATGAATTCGTAAATCAACTGAAAAAGAACATATCTACAGCCGTCTCTATTAGTTAATGTTGTAACGCACATCATGAGAAACTTAATGAATTGGATTCAACAAGGCATTCGGACTCTACACAGTTTGATAACTCAAATTCCTATATATTAGATATTCGTCAGTAAGTCTAACAGAGAGTACAGGGATGCAACCATCGATGTATAAAAATAACTACATTGCTAGCTCAGTGGTAGGCCTGCGGTCCGGCCACCGATCGCATTCCCCACCATTTTTTTTGGCAAAAGAAACTGCCGCCGCTCTATCTTACTCAGGGTTGGTAGGCCTGAGCCTATGATAGTGCATGCGATATTAAAGCTCTGCAGCAATAAGCATTTTACGGAGAAAATAATGATCCATTGACTTTGTACGGGTATGTCAAGTATATTACTAGTGCGCGCGCAGCTAAGGACGAGTTTGGAAATCCCTAATTACGTGAGTTTTCAATTTTGAGGGCGTTATCAATGAACTTTTTCCGGTAGGTGAAGCCTAAACATGTTAGGAAGCGAAGGTCACGTTGTGTGTCGTCAAGATCCGCGCATACGCACTGGAGATCCAGGCGTGGTCATTTCCGGATTGAAATGTCCCTGGCTGTTTTCTATTCCCGGTGCAATTAAACTAAACTATTTAACTGGCACCTTCAACTGGAAGACGCAATCTAATAACCATTCTGTATAGCGTATAATCAAAAATTCATTCAGGCGCTTCCATATTTCCTGCTGCTATATATATATATATATATATATATATATATATATATATATATATATATATATATATATATATATATATATATATATATATAAAATGATAAGTACAAGCTGTAAATACTTAACAAGTAGGCCGCACACTGACCATTCACTTGTACAGTAAAACTCAATCGTCAACAGGATGACGATATATAAATGTTAAAAAGATATTTAGAATATTGTACTTAAATCAAAGATAAAGTTTTTGTTTTATTTAGTAATAATAATATTGTTCAAAATACTTGTACTCATCAATTAGACAGCGCACTGACACACAACCATTCACTTCACCAATAGAACTCAGACTAATTCACAGTCACAGTACAATGGAGAGAGCCGTGGCAGAGTAAGTATATATATATATATATATATATATATATATATATATATATATATATATATATATATATATATATATATATGGCTCGGAAGGACTGAGGCTACTATTAAAATTACATTTTAACCTGAAAAGACAACAATTATTAGGAATAAAACAATACCATAATCAAATATTACAAAAATGATGAAGTCTTACGACCCGCAGTGACGATGGCGTCTAGACGTCCCAGGTACGAAGTGAGGATGATACAATCCAAATGCAGTGTCTACGAAGTTCCCTCCAAGGTGATAAAACACGGGGACTAGACAAACATACACACTACACTTTTTTTTCGTTGATATCGTGACCTTGACAGCGCTTATTTGGCTATATTAATTTAACCCTGTTAATATTTTTTATATTTAGTAGAAGTTCATTTTGTTGTACTCCATTTTAGGATCTAGGTTAAAATGTAGATAATTATTAAAGTAGATAAGTTTATTAGTTTAAGAACGTAGTTTTATAACATGTTTGTGTAGATGTAATTTAGTTTTTAGCACTTGAAAAAGGTTTGGGTTTTACCAAATCGAAACGTCGTGATTGTTATTTTTCACGTAATGATGGCAAATGTCCAACTACCTTTGTCTCCCTCATCTGATACTCCATCATTAACAAATTTATGCCATCTTCAAAGGTGAATATGTGTTTACAAAACAAATAAAATTAAGTAAATAATTATCATAAACGAAACATATGTTAAATTAGTATATATTTTTGTTTTGGTGGTTAGTTATCATTGTGTGTGTTGTTTCTTATATGTATAATTGTTTCGAATATTGGGTCTCTTTTTTGTGTTAACATGGTGTTGATTAAATTATTGGGATTTTCTTTGTTGTGTTTATAAATTTCAAGTTATTCTTGAGAATCTAGTTTTTTGCTTTTTGAACCGAATTTTAAAATGTTCATGTTGGTTTTCATATTTGTGTAGTTGTGATTATTGTTTAGTAAGTGTTCTGCAAAGGAAGATTTCATTGAAATTCTGTTGTTTGATTTTAGAGCTTGTATGTGTTCATTAAATCTTCTTTTAAATTATCGTCCTGTTTGTCCAATATAAAGTTTGGGCAGTCTGAACATTCAATTTTGTAAATTCCTGATTTGTCAAATACATCTTGGGTTTTATGTAATTTGGAAGTGGATTTCTTTTGTATTATGTTAAATCCTTTGTTATTTGTTTTAAAACCAATTTTGAATTTTTCTTTTTTAAAGGTTTTTCTCATTGCTTTATTAAGTATTGTGTGTGGGGAACACAGATGAATGCTCTATTTTCTGGTTCTTCTTGACAAATATTTCTATTTTCTATTTTTATTTTATGTAATATTTTGTCGATTGTGGAAGGTTTGTAACCATTAGCCATTGCTATTGGTTTGGTTATTTTGAATTCTTCATTGAAATCATGTTTGTCCATCGGTACTTCCACTAGTCTTTTAAGAAGAGATCGAAATGAAGCCATTTTATGACACCATGGATGATTGGAATTTATTGGGATTATAAGATCTGATTGAGTCTACTTTCTGTAAATTTTAAATTTATGTTTTGATGAATTTTGATAAATTGTTAAATCTAAAAAGTTAATTTCCTTATTTTGGCTTTCCATTGTAAATTTGATTGTTTTAGAGATGGAATTCAGATAGTTTAGAAGTTGAATTTGTTGATCTTTTGTTCCTTTGAACAAGCAAATAATATCATCAACGTAACAAAACCAATATATTAAGTTGTTTCTAAAGGGATTTTTATCATAAATGATTTTTGATGATTCTAGATCATTCATGTAAATATCAGCAAGAAGACCTGAAAGAGGAGATCCCATTGCCAAACTTTTTTCTTGTTTGTAAAATTTATCATTAAATTCAAAGTAGTTCTGATTTACACTTACTTTTGTTAGGTTGATTATATCGTTGATGTTGGATTCAGTTAGGTTATTCATGCTTTTTTCTAAATTTCCATGAAGAAGTTTTATTGTTTCATTAATTGGAATGTTTGAGTACATATTTTGTACATCAAAAGAAATGAATGAAGAATCTTTTGGAATGTTGATGTTTTTTATATTCTCTATTAACTCTAGTCTGTTTTTGATGTTGAAATTATTTGTGTATTGTATGTTGTTTTTGATAAATTGATTGAGGAACTTGCATAATTTGTATGAAGGGGCATTTTGGTAATTAACTACAGGTCTGATTCTCTTTTTATGTGTTTTAGATTATACAGTATAATAACAAATATTAATTATGAATTAGATGTTTCAGAATATTTAGAGTCGACTAGGAATGAATTAAAAAAAAAATTGAACAACAAATGTTTAAAAATATTAAAGGATACATGTGTTTAACTTGTGAATATGAAATATAAACAGTTGATGATGGAATACAAATTGCACCAATGAATTATAGTTTAAAAAGTAGTGATATTTTAAATATTGATGAATTAATAGATGATCAATTTAACAAATAAATTTTAAGAGAACAACTATTAAATCCAGATAAAGGTTCTGGTTGGACATTAAAAATATGTAATAATGTTGATTTTAAATTAAATAAAAATAATTCACTGAACGCTGGTTCATATATTAGTACTTTTTTGATTAAAAGTATACTCTGCCGGAAAGATAGCAGGTAGGATGTACTTTGTTGGATGGTTTGCAGGCTTTAGAACAACAAAGTGCAGGGACTGGGTTTTGGAAGGTAAGATTGAGGAAGGGTGAAGCGGTGCTCACGACCCCAGCGGTATTCTCGAGAAGACTTAAACATAAGGAGGTTTTTCAACAGACTATTGGGTGGTTTTCGGGCTTCACAACAACAATCTGTTGAGGAAAGACAGGGTTGCCTACTGCCGGGTGGTTTTCGGGCCTCAGAATGACAGTAAGCAAGGATAAAACATTTTAACCGGTTTGGTGTCCGTAAACAAATAACTTAAGGAAAGGTGATAGGAAAGAGATGTCTGAGTCAACTCTGGATTGGCTGCTATCCTGGAGCGAGCTGTGGGCAGGCAGAGGTTCTGGAGTGGGCTGCGGGCGAGCTGCTTGAAGAGGCGCTGATCTAGGAGATGTTGATCTGGCAGCAGAGCTTGAAGAAGTGATGCTGTCTTCAAGGTGTGCGTGTATATATAGAGCTTGCGGGAGTGGGGGGTCTGTTCTGATTGGTTGTTTGTAAGTGGGTCAAGGACATTAATCAGTTAAAAATGTTATGCCCTGAAAAGGGCCGTTTTGATAGGAATGGAAAGAAGGATTAAGGAAGCAAGGTGTTAGAGGGAGCAAGTCTCCACTCTGTTGTCCCCAAGCGGTTGCGAATAAGATAGTGACGCTTGTTCGAGTGTTCAGGGTTTATCAGTCCGCGAGGTAACTTCAGTTTGTAGCGTTTACCACCACATTCCAAGGTACTTCGCGCTCTGAGAGACGCTGAACATAAAAGTACCGTTTACCGGCCTTAAGCCTGTTTCCTTCGCAGCCGCTTGAGGGGAAGTTGTGGAGTCACCGTTGCTGCAGGAGCCATCCGCTACTGATTGTGTTTTCCACACAATATCCCTCCAGGAGTGCTGGGCTTGCCGCATCTCTCACCTTTCTTGCCCCCACGCAGGAGTGGAAGAAGGTGAGTGCAAGGAGGTCTTAGGGCTCTGCACGCCTTCTGGTCCTCTCTGAAGACTTGAAGTTTTCTCGAAGGCGGAGTGGGAGGTAGCGGAGACAGAAGTGATGGAACGGCTGACAGTGGTAGAAGGCAGTCGAAGGCAAAGGCGTTGGCTGGTTTGAAGACGGTGGCAGAGGTGGTAGTGGTGACAGAAGTGATGGAACGGCTGACAGTGGTAGAGGGTGGGCAGTAGTCGAAGGCAAAGACGTTGGCTGGTTTGAAGACGGTGGCAGAGGTGGTGTAGCGCCTGGTAGCGAAGGGCAAACTTTAGCTGGGAAAAGCTGTTTGCGGCATCTTCCCAGCTTTGTTATGTCCAGTCCCTCTAAGGCCTGCTCCAGGATGGACGGCTTCTTCTGCAGCTGCGGACGGCTTCCGAGACGTAGTGGCTGGGTTGGCTTCCTCACGCTGGGATCCATTATAGATTGTAGATGCTGGTAAGCGAATGGTTCCTGCAGGATCAGGATCAGGATTGTGAAGGTGTAGCAAGGAGCTACGGCTGGTGTAGGCACAAGGGCCTCTTCAGCCTAGGATAGGTAGGTGAAGGGTAACAGGACCGATACCGATCGTGACTGTACGAAGCAAGCAGGCAGCTCGGGTCTCCGGAGAGAAGGCTCCAAGGAATCATGGCACCTGAAACAAACAAACAGAGGAAAAACATGGGAAGTTAAAACTGTATCAGAGCTAAATGAGGGTACTGAGGGTGAAGCGGGGATGACAGATGACTATGATGAGGATTATACGTGGAATATGTGTGAGTGGATGTCGTTAGTTGGACGTCAGTAGTAGGTTATGTGAAGAGTGGCTAATGGTTGTGGGGCTAGACGAGGTGGGTTAAAAACGGTCGTGGATCAGATGATGGATAGTGAAGTATTGGCTGGTGGTGTACGGTGCAGTGAAGTACTCTGCCAGTATGGGGGAGTCAGCGGGTTTGGTGACGTAGGTCTGGTTCAATTGGTTGAGGAACTCATGCAGGGTGGGGATGTGGAACATGGTGTAGAGGTCTCGGGAGCTTTGATCTCGGTCAAGGTGGTATGCTAAGCGCATGGCGCGTCGCCAGTTTTCTCAAAGTTGGAGAAGTGATTGTGAGGGATGATGGTGAGCACTGGATGGGCAAATGTGAGTACGGGGTGGATGACGGCGGTGTAGAGAGAGGAGAAGGTCCTGGCAGAGCACCCCTGGTGTCGGTTGTTGAGTAAGCGGAGGGCGTTGAAACGGGTTGTGGCGGTCTTCTTGGATCGTCGGAATTGGGGAATGAAGGACAGTTTGGAATCTAAGGTGACTCCCAGGTATTTGCAGGTTTTGGTCAGTGTAAGTCTGTTGCCTTGGAGGGTGATAGGGGTTTCCTGGTTGTGTTGGAACTTTCTGCCATTGTAGTTGAAATAGCAGAGCTGGGTTTCCAAAGTGTTGATTCTGATGCGCCATTTTGAGCAGTACTTGAGGTAATTATTGAGGATCTTGGTCAGTCGTCTTTGTAGTGCTTCGGGGCTACGGGAGGCGCACCAGAAGGTCGTGTCATCTGCGAAGTGTGCGAGACCGGGGTTCCTGAGAGTGGGTAAAGGGAGACTAAATTAAATAATTACCTTCGTCAATCAGCTCATAAGTTCGTAACAAATGTTACGGCCGTTTCGACATCAAAGTGCCATCTTCAGACATTGAAGTTCAGCCATAAGGCGTCATTAAAATATAAAATAAAAAACTGACAAAAACAACACACACATTACACACATTACGAAAACAAATTTTACTAAACAGGCCTGTTCCGAGACACACATTTCACGCACTCGAGCAAGTAGCTGACTCTCCTGGGTGAAGGGAGATCTCGCACATACAAGATATAGAGGAGTGGGCTGATAGCTGATCCCTGGGGGACCCCTGCTAACAGCTGGATTGGTCGAGTAAGGGCGTCCTTTACTCTGACCTGGGCTGTCCTACCATCGAGGAAGCTGGATATTCACTTGATGATGGAAGGGGGTAGTTGGAGTTGGAGGAGTTTGGCTCTGAGGCCGTTGTTCCAGACGGTGTCAAATGCTTTGTGGACATCCATAAGAGCCATGATGGTGGGTGTAGTTCGGTAGGAGTTTCGCTAAATACAGGACACTACCTTTAGGATTTGGTCATACATGTTGATTCCAGGACGGAAGCCAGCCTGGGATTTCGGGAGCAGGTTAAGGTCGTTAAGGTGAGTGTGGAGGCGAGCAATGAGAACCTTCTCGAAGAGCTTCGAGAGGGATGCCGTGAGGCTGATGGGACGGTAGTTGTCTGGATTCCTAGGGGTTTTCTGGGGTTTCGGTAGTAGTATAACATGGGCCAGCTTCTAGGATTTTGGGTGGTTGCCGAAGAGGAGGATAGATGAGAAGAGGATTGATAGAGCCCTAATCAGCGAAACTAGGGCCTTTTTCACCAGGAAGTTGGAGATGCCGTAAAGACCGGGGGTGGTGTTCTTCAGGGTCCTAAGCCTGGCGGCAACATCTAGGTAGGTGATGGGGGCGTTTAGTGGATGGTCAGGGAAACCTGCAGGAGGTACCTAGAAGGGGGTAAAGAGGTCGCGGTTCCGGGCTATGGAGGCATTGGTGCGGTTGAAGTGGTCAGCGTTGAAAGTGGGGTGGTAGGGTACCGTGTGGATAGTGGACAAGGAAGCTCGGAAAGCCTCAGCTCTTCTTTCGGGGTCTGCCACGGGGGCACCATTCACCGTTAGCGGGACTGGAGGGCTGAAGGGGGTGTTGTGGGACTTGACCAGTCGCCAGAAGTTCCGTGGGGCAGAGAGAAAGTCCTGATCCACCTTGTCACAAATCCTACGGAGCCTGACACTCTTGAAGGCCGCGACCGAAGTCTTGACCCTCTGGACAAGCGCCCTATAAGACCCATGCAAGTAAGAGGATCCAGGATCTCTGAGGAGTAGGCGCCTGACTCGCCTCTTTTGTTTGATAAGTACAATGATGTCAGGTGGAAAGTGGTACGGAGTGTGTGTGACCAACTTAGTCGGGACAGAAATCCCTTTGGCCCTGATGATGGTGGTGGTAAGGGAGTCAGCTAGTGCGTCTATCTGTTCGGGAGATTGGGGGGGGGGGTGTGATGGCCAGGTTGCATAGGTCGGTATCTATGGATTGGGCGAACGCTGCCCAGTCGGCGTTCTTGTAGTCGGTAATGGCCTTCGGGGGAGGGTGAATTTCCTGGGCATACGGGACGTGTTTGATCTTGAGATCGAGAAAGAGGGGAACGTGGTCTGAGCCGATGTCGTAGCCTGTGAATACGTTTATCACCTTAGAGGCGAAGGACGAGGTCATGAGAAGTTTGTCAGGGGAAGTAGGGAGTTCAGCCTCGTGGGTGGGAAAGCTTTTGTAGGGGGTTGGTAGGTGGCATAGGCCTGTAGCGTTGATGAGCGCCACTACGTTTCTGCCCTCTTGGTTGGTATGTCTGTCACCTAGGGTCGTGTGGTGGCAGTTCAGGTCTGCCGAAACAAGGAGGCCGTCGTGGGACTGTCTGAACTGTGCCAGGAGGTCAGCGTGTTCCGGTAGGAAAGGGGAGGTATGGAGGGTTACAAGGTGGATGGTGGGATGATTGGGGAGATTCACCCTAACCAAGAGGGCAAACCTAGGGTCGTTAGGGAGTGGGACCTGGGCAACATCTAGAGAGTTTCGGAAGGCAATGGCCAATCCGCCACACCTTCGGGCATGGTCTCTCCTGATGAAGGAGTACCTTGGGAGATAGGCTGTGGACGTGGGAGCTAGGTAAGTCTCATTGAAGGTGAAAATGTCTGGCTGGTAGTCTGTCACGACTTCCCTGAGGGCAGTGTGTCTACTGAAGAAGGAGCGCAGATTGATGTGGCAGACCCTTAGGGCCGAACGGGGCTTACTGTGGTGTGGGTCCATGACGGATGATAGCAGAATGAAGGAGGTTAAGGTTCAGGCCAACCGAATGGAAGATAGTCGGCGTGTCAAATGGGGACTTGGATACCCGGTTGATGGATTCCTTCACCTTGGGATGGTCTTTGGGGGATACGGTGGAGAGGACAATGGTTGTGAGGGAATCAAACTTCCTCTTAAAGTCCGCGCTGATCACAGTGAGGAGCTTTTCGAGGAAGGGGTATAGGGCGTCGGTGGTAACTGGGGCTGAGGGCGGTGGAGGTGCAGGTTGCGAAGCGGAGTCAGTAAGTGGGGTAGGTGCCTGAGGATATGGATCAGCGGTGGTCGGCGTGGGATCACATAAGTCAGATGGGGGGGGGGGGAAATGCGTGGGAAGTCCGCCAGGCGGAGCTTCCAAGGGTTGGCGGTGAGTAGAGGGGCCGGAACGAATTTGATGGAGGCTGGGGCAGGAGCAGGGTCCTTGGGGTAGCGGAGACAAAGAAGTTGCCCCTTGTAATGGCCAAAGCGCTTACACGTGGCGCAAAAGGGTTTAGAAAGGTCGTGGTCTTCGTGCAAGCATGGTCCTCCGTGACCGTAGAGATGGCACTTGGGACAGGGGCGGATCATTTGGTTTTGGGAGGGCTCGACCCTGTACGTCCTTCCCAGGACGCACAGGCCTTGCTCGTGCGCGGTCGCCACACAGGCCTCGCAGGATGAGAAAATCCTCATGAGATCCGTAGGAGAGCCACCCTGGCCGACGATGCATCGGGCGCGGTAGAATCTGGGGCATGGACAGGATGCAGATTTGGGCAAGACGATCAGGAACTCGTCGTCCCCTACATCAACATGTACGCCACGGACGACAACGTTGAGAAGGGCTGAGTGAGCAGGGGTTGACGGGGTGGTGGGCTTGGACTGGCGGGAACGTGGCGTGAACTCGTAGGACGTGTTCGTGCCGAAGGTGGAGGTCGGTACCTTAGAGACGAATCTTAAGGCATCGGCAGGGTTGGTGAATACCAGGAGTGCGGATGTGGTCTTAATGGAGTAGAAATTGGGGTGGGGGGCTGGGATACGAAGGTTATGCGTAGACAAAACCTACTGAAGGTGAAAGGGGTTGTTTCCTTCAATCGTGTGGCCACGGATGGTCATATGGTTGGTCGGGGTGCGAGGAAAGGTGGGACAGGATAATTCCTAAGGAAAGGTTTGCGGGGCAGCGGGCTGGGAAGTCGAGGCCACCGGGACCGGTGACTAGATGGAGGAGGGTCCTGGGACTGGGGATTGAGGGTGAGGTGAAGAGAGCGGCGTAGAGTGGGGTGATGAGGGTGCGGACGAGGAAGTCGAGGAAGTTTGAGACATAAGCTTGTTCCAGTAAGGCATGGGTCGGGGTTTGGTGGGGTATTTCGTTGGTTCAAGGTGGTGATGGTAAGACTTGGGGATGGGTTTCGGAGCGGGGATGTTTAAGTGGCCGTTGAGGTAGTTAGCTAGAGGCAGAGTGCCGGATTTCAACCGGTTAGGGCCGGGTAGATGGATGGTTTGGAGGTGGTTTTGGGCGGAGGTAGGCCGGTGGGAGGAGGTTTAGTCCCCGAAAGGACTGGCTTCTTCTCCATCCCGAGGGACGGGGCCAAAAAGAGTGGGCGAGGACTGGGCAGGGCAGAGGAAGCGTAACGGGGATGGTAAACCTATCAAGGATGGTAAGAAGTGGCCTTGCTGTGAGTCGTACTCGAATATAACAAAAGACTGTAGTATGCCGTGAACTTATGGACACAGCAGGGCCACTAAAAGGAAGGAAAAGGATTCCCTAAGCCGACGCATATTGCAACAAGGCTTATCGGGGAAGAGACCATGCGGCTAGCTGGTCATCACCCGGCTATCCACTGCCCAGGCGAAGTGGGCCGAGGAGTGCTATGAAACACCCTCACGGAATCACCAAACTTACCTGCTCTCAACTACAGAGAGTAACACCCATGGCACACTACACCACGAGTGGTAGACTCGAAGTTTATGAAGGTCGCAGGCAGGCAGGCGGGCAGGCTGGCAGGCAGGCTGGCAGGTAGGCCGGCAGGCAGGAGGGCTGGCAGGCAGGCGGGCAGGCTGGCTTGCTGGCAAGCGAGCAGGTAGGTGGTCGCAGGTGAACTGGCGTGCCGAGTCACTGGGAAGGCCGGTTCCGAACTGGTGTGGAGGCGTCCGAAGTCCAACGATGTTCTCCGATGTCCTCAGCAGGTGGTCCGAATCCAAAGAAGTCCCGGAGCAGAATGACGGTTCCTGCAGGATGCGATCCTGCTTTTTATCTATTCTGAGGGGACGTGGCTTTGCTGTGATTGGTTGTTGAGTTTGCTCCAATCAGGAACAAGTAAGCTCACTTAAATACAAACTTGCATCTCTGAGGGGATCATTCTTGTTCTAAGAGATCACCGGGCTGGGCTAAGGACTGTGATGTTTATAGTGTAAGAGATCACCGAGCTGGGTTAAAGACTGCGGTGTTTATAGCGTAAAAGCTAAGTCGAAAAGTAGGTCAAGGTCACGTCAGTCAGCCCTCTAATGCGGTAATGCTATAGAGGGGGGTCCTAAAACTCCAACTGATGGAGCAAAGACCCACGAGGTTGAACGTGAGTTCCTACATCGAGATTGGAGTTATTTATATCTTCTCGCCCGGGCTTCGACCACAGCCATGGGCTGGTATCCGCTCCCAGCCGCTCATCAGAGTCCTTTGATGGAAGGCGAAGCTCTGCTCCTTCGCTGTCCGGACGCTGGTCTGAGTGGCTTGTACGCATACGGAATATAACGAATAATGGCCTTTAAAAAGGCCGTATTACGTGAATATAACGAATGAAACAAACTGGTCTTGAAAAAGGCCGTTTTGGGAGCCACCTAGAGCTGCGACGCGGCCACCGAAGAAACAGAGCACATGGCCAGGACCTACCTCCGCGGCGAACTCAACACGGGTCTAAGCGAGAATGCAAAGCTGCCGGCAAGGCTTTACAGTCCCGCCGAGACCCGCGCTGGGTCCGTTGGGGAGCCAGCCCTCGACCGAGGCCTCGAAGTCTTCACCGCTCCTGCGGGCTTCTCCGCCTGGCTGGATCCGCTCGGCTGGTCGGCTGCGTCGCTGGAACCGCTTGCCAGAATCCGCTGCTGGTCCCTCTTCCCATCAGCTGCATCCTCCACTCCTCAGAACTCCCTCCCAGGCCATGGATCCTCTTCATCCATCTGTAGTCCCCGCCGCCGTCGCATACACAAGGAGGCGAGTGACCGACTAAGGTAGGATTTATGTGTTATCCGTGCGCGCCTTTTGTGTTATCCGTGCGCGCCAATCACAGAGCTCGGTCAACTACCGTACAGAGAACGGTATGACAGTCAGGCCGGCTGGCTGGTTTGCATTGCCCGCCACGCTCGGGCTTTGAGTTCCGTTCCCATTCGTACTAGTTCTAGGCGTATCTCTGATTTTCTTACCGGGCTTTGCTCGCTGCGTCTGGTCATATCTTTTGCCACCCTTCGGCTTAGACCTCCGCTTCTCTTGCCCCGGTATTTTACGTTAGCTTACTCATACCTAGGAGGACGTAAGCTTGAGTAAGCTTACTCTTTATGATTAATATGGTTTTTTGCTTATATCTCAAAACGGTGCGTCCTAGAGCCTTAAAAATGATTTTTTGGCCTCTCCTCTTCGCCCCGTCGACCCTAACCCCCCAACCCCCCTGCCCTCCCCTTCCCCCTCCGACGACTTTCGGACCTATTTATTGCATTTGTAGCGATATGTTACATCGTCAAGACGACTTCCTTAAGTTACTAGACCGCATCGGAGCTGATGAGTGTGGGGAGGAGTTGTACAATGCAGTAATGAAGCAGGTGGAGGGGAGTGAAGAAGTTGCAAGCTCTACAGAGGACTTCGGGGTTCATGTACTCAAAGACGACTCAGACAAGGAGAACACATCACCCAGATCCAGAGCCAGCACTAAGTAGTTTTGTTACTGTAGGTTTAGTCTGTAAGATGTACATATTGTAAAAATCGTAATATTATAAATCAAGTAAAAGAAAGGGGCTTCTTGGACAGAGCAGTCGTTACAAGACTTACCTGTCAAACCATTTGATTTATGTGAACCAGCACAGGCAAATTTCACTACTTACGTGTATATGTGTGTGAATGGTATACTCTATGGCTGGCGTAAACTCTGTAAGTCCAGGGTGTGAGATTTACAAGGAATAAAAAATGTATATATATATATATATATATATATATAAATTAAATTCCCTTGTAGGTTACATGTTACATTGAAAGGATTCACTTAGTAAAGTGGTAAGCAGTTAGTTTGGAATAAATAAGTTTAAATAAAATTTAAAAAAAATGGGTGTGACAATTTAGTTATGGAGTTGTCATGACCGTATAGAGTGATAGGTAAGGCATATTATACGTATGCTTAGGCTAACTGGGGAAGGAGGCACGTTAAATTTCTCCTAACGCACCAAGACCTCTACGGCCTGGTTTAGACCTAATGTGGTGTGGAAATGTGGGTTCATTAATACATAAAATAATTATTATTGTATTTTAATCCCAACAAAGAGAATCATAACGGTAAATACAAATACGAATTTTATAACCATTGTCTTATACTATTATAATCATAAATATATGAAGAAATCCCACATTCTTACTACTCATCTACATTTTTTTTTTATATTCAAAATACAAAATAGTATTGCATCCAAAAAGTGTCATAGAAAATTTTGACCTTTTCCACATATAATTACTATAAAATATTTATTTAACTAGAACACATCAAATTATTATTTTTGAAATTAAATTTTACGTCGACAGTTCTGTATAGGAACTCTCAAATGATTTAGCAACAATATAATATCAGGTCCCAGCCTCCTACATCTTTGGCTACGAGTGGCAGGGGAGATGGCCTCATAATTAATTCATAAATCCAATACTATTATAATTAATGAACATTTTAATTATAAGAGTATTGGACTATATATAATATAATAGTATTATAATCAGTTATACATACTAACTGATTTTGAACAGTTAGAAGTATAAAAATTAATTATAATAATTTTAAGTCAATATTGCAGCCATATTGGTTATTTTAGACAATTACAGCTCTTTATTCTGATCATATGACTTTGTAGAGGTATCAAAAACCGAACCTAGCCGAAGAAATCCGAACTGGCATTCGAGTCATCACCTCCCACCTCTGTTGACGCCGTAACCCCAAAAACCTGGTGCGAAACACACAATTGTTCACTACTTCCCGTAAAGGAGCTTTTGGTTCTACTAGCGATATCAACATATCAGAATCGATTACTTTCATAATGTAAACCTATGAATCACATAAACTGGTAACACAGACAAAACACAACCTAATTCAAACTGAATAATAATAATAATCTTTATTTTCTCAATTAATTATGAATTTTCATATGTAATAAAATATACCTCTACATCTACCATTCAATAAAACCAGTAACAAATAACAATGCAAGACTTAAGAAAATACATAGGGCCCCTGAGGCAAAGCCTGTTTAGGGGTTCCATCACATAGGATGCTATCAGTTTCGTCACCACATACCAATTAAAACAAAAGTTTGCAATTTACATTAATTAATAATGTGTTGCACACTACACTGTAAATAAGAATTTGATTTAACAACAATTGGAATACATTGGAAGGGGCAGCTACCGGATGACTTAAATCGTCTAGTATGAAAGCATGTATTTGGTTACGTGAGCCACTGAGCCAGGAGGACGACACGGTAGCCGTGCAGCTCCAGTGGCAACACGAGTAAACATCATGCCCGCGTTATGACCGTGCATGCACTAACAGCCTACTGAAAAAAATGTCCCATCTACGATTTTCTCGTACGGGCAGAATCGTGTAATGTGCAAAGATCCTTAGGTAAGGAGAGGATTGAATATATATATATATATATATATATATATATTACTTTATATATATATACTTTATATATAAATATATATGTGACATTTCTACTTTGTTTGACGACTTATCATTGCTAAACAAATTAGGGACATTCCAAGAAATACTCGATGGTTATTTTATCTCTAGAGGGGCATGGCACAGCTGATTTAATTTACTGGTCGTCAAAAATCACCCGAACATGTGTAAACTGACCGCGTTGAAAATTAACATAGAAAATACACTATAGACTGTGAAGTTGGACTTGTTTGTCTATAGATAAAGTTATAACATATGGATTTACCAGGATGCCATTTCGACGGTTACATGACGTACATTAAGCAATTTTGTTCATCTTGACAGGACAAATACAATAATAAATAAGTATATAAATAATTTATATTAAATAAAGCTATATTTAATAAAATTCACACTGATTAAAGTTGATTTAAGAAAGATGTTTTAAACACTTGTGTGTCTACAGAGCAAGTAGTGGAGTTAAAAGGAAAAAAGCATTGTTAGATGGTTTACTCTTCTAGTACTTTCCTTTCTTTTGGTGGCTGAATAACATTTTTGTCAAGTATATAAATCACCTGTGTTCGAGTAATACCTTCTGATTTGTAATTTATTTCTACTTTGTTAAATGTAAGATACTCTTCAATAGCATTTTAATTGTTACGTAGTACAAGTACGTTCTAGATTTTTTAAATTTTTTCCTTGAAACGAAAAAAAGATAAACGGACGAAACATACATGAATGTTCATGCTACACGTTTAGAATACAACTTGTTTCCAAATAAAATATTCATTGCTAACATTAAAAAAGGCTTATGTTGTTATTTGTACGCTTGAGTGCCGCTAGCCCACTAGTAGATCTAGGCTCGTTAAGGGTGTAGTAATGGTCCGCCTAGACGGCTCGTGGTATTCTTATGATCTCTAAATAGGCTATAAACGAAGATGGCTTTCTCTGAGTGGTTGTTAGCTAAAGATATTAGAAAGCTTTGATCGGAGTGTTTCATAGGGATGAGTACAGTACGTCTTTAAGTTTGACATGTCTGTAGTCTGACGGTCTCTAGTCATCTTATTACACTTAACAAAGCAAAATTGTAACTTGACCACGCAATTGAAAAATAAACTCATTGATCACGTAATTGCCAGTTTCTAACAAAGACTATAGAACGGAGAATGTTGCAGTTTGTATTCAACTGTACGTCCAGAAAGTACTGTTGTGTTCAAATTAAAATCATTTCACATTTTCACACATTTTTGGAAGGAGGAGGTTACTTATCATAACTCAGTTTGTTATTCTTAAACTCATTAAAGTGTACAAAAAGCTTGAAAAACAAATATATAAGGGTGTGCAAATACAGTAACACTGTATGGGGGATTGCAGTTTGGGTTCATCAACACCACTGTACAAGTAGGGAACACGTGTACAGGTGGCTTTTAATAGGGCGTTTTTGTAATGAAAATCAAATAAACACAACAAATGATATTCATTATCTTTTATGTTTAGCATTTATCGTGCTAAGTAAGTTATAACAGTCTCACTCTTTCAAGAAGTTAACCATACTGTTGTAGCATACTGTTAAATAATATTAATTTATTTCCATCAATATACAACATAGTTACAAACTTCGTACATGCTTGGAAATTGACTAACCACTGTAACAAGTTTTCGTGGTTAGTATATCAATTACAACATTTAAAGAACAAACACACAGTTCAGTCTACATTTAGGACAACTAAAAAACTAAGCTCGG
This sequence comes from Stictocephala bisonia, assembly GCA_035578905.1. Lineage (NCBI taxonomy): Eukaryota > Metazoa > Arthropoda > Insecta > Hemiptera > Membracidae > Stictocephala > Stictocephala bisonia. The sequence continues at coordinate 124,048 of JAQJVL010000705.1, read as the reverse complement.
CCGCTACCTGCAGCGCATACACATAGCAAAGAGAAAATATAAAATTTGTGACTAAGAATATACATGGATACGATATGTAGATAAATGAAAAAAATAAAACAAAAATAACACCTAAATACAATTACAATCATAGAAACAACAGATATCAGTGTTCACTCAAAATTAAAATATAAAGAAGAAAATGAATTAAATCTTGACAGCTATTACGAGACACGATATATAAAATGTTATAGAATTTGATGGAAATTATATTATTGAATAGTGGTTGTTGGAAACTAACTTAAAATATTTATAGTGGAATATGTATCACTCAATTTTTAAGTCCAAATTTTTAATTTATTGATGAAGTTTCTTGTAGACTTACAGCTTTTTACTTCAAAAGGTAGTTTGTTAAAGATAAAAGGACCTACATATGTAAAGGAATGTTTGAACGATGATTTATTAACTTTAGGAGTTTTAAATATAGTTCTAACGGAAATTCTTGTGTTGTGGAATAAGTTCTCATTCCCAGAATTGCCACTCTTTAAATAAAATAATCTTAATACTTTGAAAATAAAAAGATTCTGAATAGGCGTGATTTTCAATTCCTGGTATAGTGGGAAAGAGCTGTCCATATGTTTTCTCAAAATTATTATTAAAGAATGATTTTGGGTCACCCTTAGTTTGTTTAGTGATGATTTAAAAGTCCCACCCCAGCAAACACACCGTACTGCAGATACGAGTAAACTAATGCAAAATATAAAGTGTTTTAACAATATTACATAACAAAAATTCCGTACAAAATTAAATGTTCTAATGGATCGTCTCAACTTAACATGCAGATTTTGTATATGTTTATTCCATGTAATTTTTTCATCAAAAGTAAGTCCTAAGTATTTAAATTCTGTAATTTGTTGTACACTTTCACAGCTACAATCAGTTTGTAAACAGTTTGACTTGTGTTATATGTTCGGAAATAAAAATTCACAAAGTTTAAAATAAAAATTTATATACTCTCTTTATTTACATTTACTTTAATTTTGTTTTTGAAATTTGTTAATGATGGAGTATCATATGAGGGAGACAAAGGTAGTTGGACATTTGCCGTCATTACGTGAAAATTACCAATCACGACGTTTCGATTTGGTAAAATCCAAACCTTTTTCAAGTGCTAAAAACTAAATTACATCTACACAAATGTTATAAAACTACGTTCTTAAACTAATAAACTTATCTACTTTAATAATTATCTACATTTTTACCTAGATCCTAGAATGGGGTACAACAAAATCAACTTATACTAAATATAAAATGTTAACAGGGTTAAATTAATATAACCAATTAGGCGCTGTCAAGGTCACGATGTCAAGAAAAAATGTTAAAACACAATTAAAATTAATAATCAAATCAGACCGAAATAAGATTACATTAACTAATCATAAATATATGATACCTGAAAAACACTATTAATTTAAAATAACATTCAACATGCACAAAAATTATATATATGACTCGGAAGGACTGAGGCTACTATTACAATTACATTTTACTATTACAATTACATTTTAACCTGAAAAGACAACAATTATTAGGAATAAAACAATACAATAAAGAAATATTACAAAAATGATGAAGTCTTACGACCCGCAGTGACGATGGCGTCTAGACGTCCCAGGCACGAAGTGAGGATGATCCAAATGCAGTGTCTACGAAGTTCCCTCCAAGGTGATAAAATACGGGGACAAGACAAACATACGCACTACTCTTCACAACAACCATACACAGACGAGGGGGGCGTACGCTACGAGATCGCCAAGAATACGGTGACTCAGGTACGGGGACCTGTAGACTCATGTGGTGTTTAATTGTTGTAGTTGCAGGTGGTGTAGGATTCTGGTTAGATGGTGTCATGAGTGTACTGAACTTTTTATCAAGTGTGTTTTTAAGTCAAGGAATCCACATGGGTCTAACTTCTATGCTACTTTGACTGATTATTTGTTCATTATTTAGTTTCATAAAGGCACCTTCGATGAATTTACGTTTTAAAAAATGTGGTTCCCTGTGAAGTATTTTAGTGTTATCCCAGTTAAATCTGTGTTCATTGTTCCAGGCATGTTCAGCTAATTTAGAATGTATAGTGTCTCCTGTTTTAATGTTATTTTTGTGTTCTTTTATCCTATCTTCCAGTGGTCTCTTTGTTTCCCCTATGTATTTTTCATTGCATTCACAAGTAATGCAATATACTACATTTTTTGAGGATTGCTCCTCATTCTTTGGCTTAGTTTTAGTTAAAGACTGTCTTAATGTGTTTTGTGTGTTGAATGATGTTCTGATTTTGTATTTCCTAGCTATGCGTCTGATTTTTTCTGAAAGGTTAGGCGTATATGGAATGGACATGAATGCTTTAGGCTTTTCTGTGTCAGTGGGTGTTTGCGTTTTCTTATTTGTTTGCATTTGTTTATGAGAGACTGAGGGTAGCCATTGCTTATTAGATCTTAGGAAACATTTTTTAGTTCATTATCTAGTTTAGTTTTGTCTGAGCATATGGCTCGGGCCCTATCAAAGAGAGAGAAGGCTACGCCTTCTTTAACAGTTTGTGGGTGGTTAGAATTGAAATTGAGGGTTGCCTGTGTGAGTTTGTTTTCTGTAGACTGATGTTTTAAGGCCATGTTTTGTTTTTTCTACATTTACATCCAAAAATGATAATTTATTGTTTACTTCTTTTTCCATGGTGAATTTAATTGTGGGTGAAACCTTGTTCGTTTTAAAAATTCTTCTAAATTTGGTCCACCGTGACTCCAGCAGACAAATGTCCACGTACCTAAGCCAAACCTTAGGTTTGAGATTTGAGGAAGCAATTGCTTGTTCCTCAAACTCTTCCATGTAGATATTGGCGAAAATAGGTGATAGTGGGGAACCCATTGCCATACCATCATCCTGGCGGTATATTTGACCTTCTATTTCAAAGTGATTACATTCAGTGCAAAGCTGTAAAAGTTCCATTATTACGTTAGTTGGCAGTTTGGTACGTTCTGAAAGTTTAGTGTCTTGGTTAAGCCTGTTTTCGATTATTCTTAGAGTTTCTTTTACCGGAATATTAGTGAACAAGTTAACTACATCAAAACTTACAAGAATGTCATTATTATTTATGGTCATGGTTTTTGTCATTTCAGTGAATTCTTTAAGTGTGATATTGTGTTGTTAGCCAAAGGAGTGATTATTGGAAGGAGAAACTTGCATAATTCACGGGCAGGAGAATCTCTGGAGCTAGCGTTAGGTCGTAAGGGAATGTTAGGTTTGTGAATTTTGGGTAGGCCATACATGTGAGGTGTTTTGGAGTGATGTGGTGTTAGCGTAATTACGTTACTACGTAATTTATCGGGCATGTATTTTTTGTGTTTTCTAAGGGTTTGTTCAATTTTCCTTTCAAAGGATTTAGTTGGGTCTCTATTTATTACTGTGTATTTTCCATCTTTAAGAGTTTCTTGAATTTTGTGTTCGTATGTAGTTTTATCTAATATGGCTGTGGCATTTCCTTTATCTGCAGGTAAAATGTTATGTCCTGGACACTTTTGAGGGCCTTTAGAGCGTTAAGTTCAGTTTTACAGAGGTTAGGTTTGGTGGGTTGGATTTTCTTTAGGGCGATACTGGCCTCACACCTAAACTGATCGGCATCCTCCTCAGGTAGCTGTTGAGCAGCCGATTCAATTCCAGTAATGAAATCCAGCACGTTAGGTCTTTTTGTAACAACAGAAACATTTTGCCCTTTAGATAGTAAATCATTTTCTTCTTTAGTTAGTGTTTTGCTGGAGATATTAACTATATTATTCATCTGTGATGTTCGGTGAATTCCATTTTGTGATTCAAGGTTCAAAGAATTTGTAGGTGTGTTAGATGAGTAGGTTTGTTTGAGAGCATTAATTTTTTTAATATGCTTAGTTAATGGTTTTGCTTAGTTTTTATGTCTGTTTGATGTGCTGTGGCATTTATGCAATAAAGTATTTTTTCCCAATCATTTCCTAATATGTCCTTAATGTGTTGTGTGTTTACTTCTATTTGATTCTTTAAAGAGGATTTCTTTCTAAGGTTATCTTTAAGTACTTCAATCAAAAGTTTGTTACTAGCTGCAAGAATGATAGTTTTTGCCCTACGTGTTTTACATGGTGTTTTAAGCTGCAATCCTTTAGGTATTATGCCTTCATTTTTGCATTTCGTGAGGTAGGTTACATGATTAGAAACTTTAGCTAATTTAGTTTTTAATCTTTCTAAGGACTTGATTTTTGATCTCGTTCCGGGTCTATACCGTGAGTCAACTTTGTTTTTGAAATTTGTTAATGATGGAGTATCATATGAGGGAGACAAAGGTAGTTGAAAAAGTTGACAAAGGGAGACAAAATGCCTTACATGTCGTCCTACGTCGCCGCATCGGCGCCTTACCCCTGGCTTTTCCTAGTTCGGGTGTTCCCGAGCTACTACGAAGATTGCCGATCGATTTTGTTCGCTTTCTTTCTTTGGTTTATGACAGTGTTACGCCAGACGTATAAGATGGACGAAGAGCTTGACATCCTTGTCAAAGACTATCCGGCACTATACAATTATACTATACAAAACTAGCCGTGTGAACACGAGTGTAATGTAGTAGCCTATACACACGTGCATAGTACACTGAGAATGGGTGCAGTGTGGTAGGCTTATCACTGCTTTTTTAAAATTTTTTTAAAATTTATTTATTATTATTTTTTTTTTTTTGTTTAACAAACTATTTTGTCAACTTTATTATCATCATCTCTTAGCCGGCTAAAAAGTGTATGAAACTCCCCTTCCTCTTCTCTAGCTCGATACACAGGTTGAACACAATACCGTTTCTTCTTATTTTTTCAACTATTGAATAAACCGCACAAGCAATCACAACATCCGTATCGTCCTGATTCATTTCGGTAACTGGGTTCTATATTCCAAGTGATGAAAGACTGAAGAACGACAGGAGCACGACAGTAGCTGGGTCCCTACTACTGAAAACGCGCGACATGGACACGGTAGGAGCACAGTAGGAGCACGGTACCCTATGTGAAAACCGGCCTTTATTCTTCATGTATTCGCAAGCAAGTCTTAAATGTTGCACTTTCCTCCACAGACACTTTTTCATATGAATATAGCATCCTTGAACTTTCACTGAGTGAAACACCTCTTTCAGTGCAGAAATTGCAGCCGACTCGAAGTCGATAGTCACAGTCGCTGGTTTCCATTCTGGTACGGAATCATGAAGAAGGCGGATAAGACGAATGTAGGTATCTTTTTACTTGTTTGGGAGTAGAGTGAATATAACAGGGAATATGTTTGTTTCACATTTGGATCTTCCAAACTCTGCGTGGAATGTATAAATTTGTGCAAACTGCTTGCTACAACTCTTGAACGTGCCATCCATAAACAAATCTTGTTTAGTTTTTAAAGCTTCTTTTCCTAGTTTTCCACTAAAAATAATTATCCTTTCTCCACTATTGTCATCTTTCTATAGAAAACTGCTTCCATCAGACATATCTAGCACATCCGTGTCCAAACAAACGTCATCCAATGATTCTGGTACTCGCTGAATACATTGTGCCTTGGATCTGTGGCGATATAAAGACCTATTCGTCACTTGCTCTGCTGACATCTCGGTAACGAAATTGTAGCCTCTGTTGTGAAGATCCCCCAACTGTTGTGATTATAAATCAGAAATTGACGTCTCCTCATCACGTCCTCTCTTCTTCGCTCGATGGACGGCCTTCAATACTTCTAAACGAGCTTCATCCGGGGGTCCACATTGGTGTTCGCTTGAATCCAGTACTTCACTATTTTTGCTCTTGATTGATCCTCTGCAACGCTTCGATCTCTGTTTGAAGCAGCACCAAGAAACTGTACCATCTTCTTTAGTCCGTTTAATGTTGTACGCATAACCCTCATAGTGGGCGCAGGTCTTCCCATTACTGTTCATTGACAACTCCACATTCAGTACGATAAATATCACTAACATTTGCTACTACAACACTGCTGCTAAGATAAAACTACTACCAAACACAATATAACAGTGTAAACTATTAGGCTCGTAGTGCACACACCAAGACTTACATCATTAATGAGAGTGAACAGAGGTCAGAACTTTCACAACCTAGTGCAGTTGAAATGGAATTCGGCTTGCCGGTCATTGCCATCGTTGTGAGGGGAAGGGTTTAAGGGGTTGTTTACCTAACGCCTAAATTTGGTAAAACCCAGACCTGGTCGCGATTGTCACAGGTGGCGATTGACACATATTCGACAATTTTGACTATCCTTCTTGTAAGTCTATTAACGAGAAACAATGTTAAAAATAGCATTACTTGTAAAATTTTATGTCAAATATTTAACTGATGAGTGAGCAGGTCAACAAAGAAATGTCGGAGTGTTATGGGGCGTGAGTGGGGTGTGTGGGGTTGTATAAGAGCGGGTCTGCGTGGCAGGCGCACAGTCCTCTGCTGACTTCCCTCCGCAGCTCACACGTGAGTATCTCTCCCCTTGTCGACCGCTACTACGTAACTGCCGTTACATCAATGCCACAACAAACTTTTTAGTGGTCTTCAAATTGAAACTCTTCACAGGATCAACCAAACCCTGGGAATGTTTAGGAAGATTGTACAAATTACTATTATGAAGGGCATTTAGTACATTTCGAAATATACGGTTGTTATGGAAGTTTATATGGCATGTGCAAATGATTTAGTAATATAAAACTACTTAAAAGTCAACTAACTTAAGATTTGTTGTTTAGTATACGATTCTAAATAAAAACATTCTTCTTAATCTTGAGATGATTGTTACTGTAGAAGTAACAACATTTAAAATATTGTATATCACTTACAAAGGGTAAAACAATAATAACAATTGGCTATGGTAAATTGAAATATGTGGTGCTAAGCTTTTATTTAAAAAAATCTTAAGATATAGCTAATATTAAGTTATCTTCAATATAAATAACCTAAAGTACAATAAAATATCCGTAAATCTTTTTATGTTTTTGGAGTAAGTTTAACTGGTCTTGAAATAAAAACGCTACTTTTACGAATTACTTTGACGAAATGTCTTAATTCATTAAATTTCTTCATTAGATTCGGTCGCATACACGACTTACAAACTGTACCAAATTTACAGATTTATTTAATACATTTACTCCAACATTTTCTGAAATCGTTCTAGGGAAACACTATAGTGTTAGAAATTAAGAAAATAAGAAGTTAACTTGTTTTCTGGGTGATAGTTAAAAAAATTGTATACGTCAAAGAGTAAAGATCTAGTTTTGTTCAAATATTTTAGTTTTGTAAACAATTTTATTCATAAAATTAATTTTATAAATACTCAAAAACGAACCTTGAAAGTACAGACTCCGATAAACAAAAATCTTGAATATAAAATAATAAAGTAAACTTGTACAGTATTATATCTCATTTTACTGCGTTATAATAGTCTGTTTTCATATTTTTATTGCGGAACGCTCTGAAGAAAGAAAAAAATGTTTTGACTTACTACAGTAGTTAACTTATTACAGCATCGAGCTGTAAACGACTTACTACATCAAACGATGCTGTTTGATATCGTTTGTACACACGATAGCAAACAGCATTTTACAAACGTTTTATCAACTAACAAAATATGTACAGTATATTTATATATATATATATATATAAATAAAAACAACACGTCTATTCAAACAAAATATTTGCTATCGTTTAATTAGAATATACTTCTATAAAGAATATTTACGAAAAAGCGATTAAAGTGCAAAGTTCGTAAAATGTTGTAACTATTACAAAGTACAATAATTGAACTTGCACCGATTTAAGTAATCTTAATGTGGTTGGTTTACACTCCTGTGTATTTATAATAATAAAAATGTATCAAATACATATTCTACGATTAATTAAATACATTCATAAAATAAATTTCATGATTAATTTTCAGATTCAAGCCATTGGCACTGCCTAGTAAAAAAATTGTATTTATATTTACACAATATTAATACAATATTGTGAGGTAGATTTTTAAAATGCTCAAAACGCTTAAATTATATGATTTTTGTCAGCATTTCTTTGATTAAAATAAGTAATCACCCAAATTACAACATTAAAGTTGTAGTTATTTACAAATACAGTATTTATTAGTTCGTAAAAAATGTGTATACATATAAATTATACACATATTTTTATTACACATAATCGAGCACTTTCCATCGCTTTCCCAATGCTTAAAGTAACATTTCATTTGCATTTTATTTACATCGGCAAAATAATATTTGGCTGTTACGTAATCATTTATTTTAAATGTTTGAGTAAGTAGTTTTTAATAGTTTGTATTTTATTTAACAACTAACACATAGTCACTGAGAACCTTGTTAAGTAAAAACGTAGTTTTAAATTAAATTTGTGTGATAAAATTAATTATTTATTATGTGATAAAAATAATAAAAAATTAATTATTAAATACACTTATGCATTTACTGTTAAGTGTACAGGCCTATATTAGATAAACGAATACGAAATATATTAAGGTGGCTTGAAAATATATTATCTTTATCTAAAATATATTTGAATGGATTCCAACTAACACTCACATAGTGTTTCCATCAATCTGTCCACTAGATAACTTGACGACGCGTTTCAAGTCAAAAGACCCAACATCAGGTCACAAATCATATCCAATTAATGCTAAGATTTTTGTATCAATCCTTATCTGTACATTTGAACTCATTATTAAGATATCGATATTTGAATATGAACAAACTAATAGATAATATACTGTCATATATGAACGGGTTTTAAGGATGGAAAATATCACGTTTATTATGTTTGTAAGTATTTAATAAGAAATTATTACCTAAGGTATAATTTCAAGCATTTTATTACTTATTTTTAAGTGATTTCAGTGATTTATAGTATTTTACAATTTCTTTAACATATGTTTGAAATATTCCACGAGTAACACAAAATAATTAAACAGAAGTACTTGTAATGTTCGTTATTATACAACACACATTTTTATCAAGTGTTTATTCTTCTCACTTAACCATATTTTTTTAATGTTGTATCCTCGATTTTATTAGAGTTACCCGTTTTACTACTAGTTCTTAGATACATTCTTTAGTTGATTTATTAAGAGATATGAATTTATATCTGAGCTCATATCTAGTTTTTATTTATTTATATCTTCAAATACACATGAGCATTTTGTATTTTCAAAAATCCTGTACAAACATTACTTCCAATCTGTTAGAGGATACCTTGGTAGACAAAAAAACTGTTTTATACAAATAGCTGAAAATAGTAAAATGTTATTTGCAATGTTTAATACATCTATTTAATTTGATAAAAATGAATAAAACGGACACAAAATTTACTGACTCATCTCCAATTGTCCAACTTCCTGACTTGCGGTGGCCGTTTCCCTCCAAGAAACACACCAACAAATGGTTTTCTATTTCAACGTTTCGGTTCGTAATAATAATCTTATCGTAACAATTGAAACATTTTTTGAAAGATGAAGAAGTATTCTAGTGGGCCATAAGTTGGCTGTTGTTAAAAATTGAGTATTTTAATAGTTAAATATGTGAAACTTTAAATGTCATTCCTGATGAGTATACACAAACAACCCATAATAACAACATATGGCCCACTATGTTGAACTTTAATAATTATAAAATGTTCACTTAAAGTGATAATATTGATACAAATATAACATTTAAAATCCTATTATACTACCTATTGTATGATAATTATTCGAGTAGTGCTTATAATTCAGGCGACTACTTAGATTTCTTCAATGTCTATTTCTGTGTAGACACTGGTTGTTTTCGGCACGAGCTCTCTTTCTTTCAGTAAGGTAAATTGGTACCTATGGTTGTTTTTCTGTCAACCTCTGACCAAATTTCAAATCATTGTCTTTTACCTTAATGAGTTTTTATTTGAGATTATAGTTTGTTTTTTAGTAGTGGAGATTTCTCGATTTAAAATGCAAGGTCTTTAGCAAAATTGGCTATAATATTGGTTCTAATATTTATACACTTTTTCACTATTTATTTTTTATCAGAGGAGATTTCTGCAGTTAAAGTTACAAGCTAATTGGCAAAAGCTAAAGAGTTTGCTTTTAATATCGGTTCTACGTAATTTTATTTTTGTTTTTAATATTCCCATATTTTAATTTCTAAAATGGTTAAATAGTATTGGTGAAAGACATCTCCTTGTCTAATTCCAGTTATTATTTTAAATTGTTTCGAAATTTTCCCCAAATATTTTACTTTTAGTATTAGTGTTTTTTTAGTATAATGTAGTGTTTACCTTATTGATATTTTGATTGATTTTAATAAGTTTTCAAGTATATGCCTTGATCTTTTAAATTTTGGAAGAGTTTTGCCATATTCAGTGGAATCGTATGCCATATGTACAAAAATATTTTTGCTATTTATTTTTTTGTGTGTCTATGGATTAGTTTTAAATATGATCTGAACAGGATCCGTTTGGTCTAAAATCAGCTATCATTGTGAGAGAATATTCATGATACTTGAAGTATAGAAATTCGGACACGGTCGAACTGGGCCCACGGTCACAACATTTCTAAGCGGATTAGCGTCGACCCTCGAAGGGTCAGGGTTGAATTGGGCCCCTGGTCAGTTAGGGACACGGTTGAACTGGGCCCACGGTCACAACTTTCTAAGCGGATTATCGCCCGTCAGGGTTGAATTGGGGCCCTGGTCACTTAGAAAGCATTTATCATTAGTTAGGTGATCGGGCAACATTAGTTTTGTTGAGCGATCGGAAATTCGTTTTTATTGTAATGTATGATAAAATTAAAAACTAAAACCTAATATAAGGACATAAATATAATGAAACTAAATAAAATAAAATACTAAAACATAAACAGATATAACATTCATTAAAAATACTGTATAATAATCTTTTAAGTATTATTTAAACTTACGAATAATGCTACTCAATAACGTAATGTGATCAATATCTTTTTCAACAAAACATTTAAAAATTTTTAGGATGATGATATAAATGCTCCGAAGTTCATTTACAGTATGACTGCTGTAGATATGTTATCCGCTCGTATATTAACCCCATGTCCCGACCAATAACACAGGACAGTGAGGACAATATAAGGAGCGGCCTTTCCGGCCTTGTCAATTTTTTTTAAAAGTTTTATGTTTTTTTTTTTAAGTTTTATGTTATGTATTTTTTGGGGATTTTGCTGAATTTTTCTTGCCAAGTAGGTAGTCATTTTTTATACTGATAGCTGATGGTCTTTATGAAATGTAATCTAGATATTTTTTTAGCGGTGTATTCCTTCTGCAAATTCTCCAGAAGCTGAAGTCTTTTCTTGTACTGGTTGTTTGTGATTTTTCGAGGAGCTGCTGAGCTTCGGATGCCAATATAAGTATCAATCTGGACACTCTTGATTGCTTCAATGAATACGAAAATGTTTGGATGGGGATGATAAAAATGTCTTCCAAATTTAGCATGAAACGACTCACACGCATTGGTTGTCCTGTCTGATGAAGTCGACG
>JAQJVL010000705.1:0-107500 GCA_035578905.1 Stictocephala bisonia | reverse complement strand
GATTGATAAACTGTTTGGAGAGCATTGTGAAGATTGGAACTACGAGCCCCAGTATTCAATGAAACGTTTTCTAAATCACAATAGTATTCGTCATTTTAAATATCTATTGAAAATGGAAACGTGGCAAGAAATATTTTCTTCTGTTGAAATAAATGAAATGACCAATAAGTTCATGTCTATTTTGGACTTCCACTTTAATGTGGCCTTTCCATTAAAGAAGACTAAGCTTAAGAAGGTGACTTTTAACAGTAGAATTATATTATCTTCTCAGCTTGCTTCCCTGCGTGACAGAATGAGAAGTCTATATTATATCAGTAGGGACTCGGATTGGTCGAGTAATGAAAGAAAAGAATATCATAGAATAAAACGAACTTTCAAAGATAGTATCAGGCAGGAAAAGTCTGTATATTTTTCTAATAGAATACAATCATCAAATAATACTTCTAAGACAATCTGGGAGATAATTAATGAAAACAGATCATCTCTTAAAAAGCATTCCTTCCAAAATTTTCAAATTAGAGATGGCAAAAATCACATAATAAAGGATCCAAATTTAGTATCAAATCTTTTCAATGACTACTTTGCTACTGTTTCTGATCGCGTTCCTGTACCTTCACCTATCTGTACCTTCGCACCTTTTGTATCACATTCGAATTATTGCAGCATTCCTTTGCTTAATGAGTCTTTCTTTTTAACTCCTGTTACAGTGAACGAAGTAATCAGCATAATTATGTCACTTAAAACAAAGAATTCGGCTGGTTTTGATGGCATTTCGTCTAAACTTTTGAAAGATTGCTACGATTTCTTAGTCGAACCATTATGCTTCATATTAAATCATTCATTTAAAACAGGTTGCTTTCCAGATGCTTTAAAAACTTCCATAGTTAAACCATTGCATAAAAAAGGTTCATTCGAAAAGTTAGACAATTTCAGACCAATTGCTTTGATCTCCACTTTTTCTAAAGTGATGGAAAAGGCATTCTGCAATAGGCTGATGCAATTTTTGTCAAATCATAATTTAATTTACAGGTATCAATTTGGATTTCTTAAAAATATATCTACCTCTCATGCAATCATTCACTTGATAAACCAAATTGTCTCTGCATTGGATAGGGGTCTATGCGCAGCTGGAGTCTTCGTCGATCTGAGCAAGGCGTTGGATCTTGTTAATCATGATATTCTGATGGACAAATTGGAGTGTGTTGGAGTAAGAGGAGTTCCTTTATTTAGGATAAGATCTTACCTAATGAATAGGAAACAGCATGTTACGATTCCTTATATTGACAGATTAAGGGTACTTAGGCATAGCTTTTCTAATGTAGTACAGATGAAAAACGGCGTTCCACAGGGATCAGTTATTGGTCCTTTACTTTTTCTTCTGTTTGTAAACGACATAATATCAGGCCTTTCTAGGGCAGATATAAGCCTTTTTGCCGATGATACAGCTGTGTCAATTATTGAACCAAGTAAACCCCTTTTGGGTCAAAGTCTTACGATTGAAATGAATTGTTTGCTTCAGTGGTTTAGTTCAAACAACCTTGTGGTTAACATGGAAAAAACTAGTATTTAAAATTTTTCTATTACCAAAGAGGAGAGTGACCATGGAATGCTTTAGGAGATTCTTTAATATGCCCTGTAAAATCTGTCAAGCAATTGACTCCTGCCCATGTACTAATTGTATTGTATGGCAATAAAGTTTGATTGATTGATTGATAGTATGGTTTTTTATCAGCTACCATTTTTTTATTTCAAAACTATGTAAAAACTGAGTTTAAGATGGAAAACTCCAAAAGCCACTAGATATTATTAGAAATAAAAGTATAAAGTGATCTCCTGTCACAGAGCTAAATCCAATCCGTCAAGCCATTTAAGACCTGCCTCACTGATTGTTGCGATCTATCTATGCTAGCCAATCCCTCGGTAAAATAGCGCAAGGGGAACTCTGAAACTATGTGATCCATTGTTTGGATAGACTCTCTGCAATCACATGACCGATCTACTGTCAATCCCCATTTGTATTTCCAATAGTTACATCTGCCCACTCCAGTTCGGAACCGATTCAACAATGTCCACTCCCTACGAGGGAGGTTCATCCCAACTACAGGTATTGACGGATCGTTACTAAGGAACTTATTTCGTCCATCAAAACTGTTCCACATTATGGCCCAGCTAGAGTTGGGCGAGAAATTTGATCTGCCAAACTGGAAAGCAGTACGCAGAGGTGGGTTTCGAAATGTTAAGCGACCGTTCTGATGTGGGAGATCCTGGGTAATGGGGAAGTGCAGGGCATTCAAGATCTTATTGAATTATTTAAGTAGTGCCTCTTGACTTCTTATTTCTGGATAATCTATATTACACAGCACTAGGAGCCAAGTTAATGAAGTTACCATGAGAGTGCCACTAATACCTCTCATGACCCTATTAAGTTGAACATAACTCGCTTTTGTATGTGCGCTATTTAGCTATACGGGAGCACTGTATGTAGCAAATGAATAAATCGGTGACACATCAGTAGTATGTAGGACGTGTGCTTTGGCTCCTGAAGTTGTTCCAGCAATATGATGTAGTAAATGAGCACTGGTTTTAATTTTAGCTGCTGTTTTTTGAGGATGGCTTTTAAATGTCGGCTATCAATCTAACGTTACTCCCCGGTACTGTGGATAATCATTGTGGTGGATTTTTTCACCATTTAGAAATACGTTAAATTTTTGATAAGCTATTCGATTACTTAAACGTGATGATTGGTGGAAGCAGGCTACTTCAGTTTATTGATGGGTTAGGATTCAGCTTCCAGGTTCTAAAATATTCCTTGAAGGTTGCAAAATCATCTGTGAGTGTTTCTTCAGTAGCTGTTCCTTGTCTTGATAAGCTAAAGAAATATCGTCTCCATATATAAATGTTCTAGATTTGGTAATTGGGACATCAACATTATACACATTAAATAAAATTGGAGCAAGTATGGACCCCTGTGGCAGAACATCCTTTCTTCACTACTGAGATAAACTTTTATTAGTCTGGCACTATGCACCAACTCGAGAAGTCGTAAAAGAAAGTGACAGGGAAGGAGGCTGTTGAACTTTAATAACAAACCTTTGCTCCATACTGTGTAAGCCGCTGTGAGATCAACAAACGCTGCTGATGTTTTAAACTTCTATTGAAACCCATTCTCGATAATAAATGTCTGAGCTAGGATCTGGTTACTACAACTTCGGCCAGGGTAACTGCCTAGTAGATCAATTAGATACTAATGGACTCGGAGTCAGTATTTCTGACAGATTCTTTGCCCCAGATTCCGATAATAGATTCCGTAACTGCGCAGTAAATCAATTAGATACTAATGGACTCGGCACCAGCCTGTCTGACAGTTTTTTCACCCCAGATTTCGAGAATCAATTTGGTAACTGTGTAGTAGATCCTTTATTACTTTAATGGGATACTCGTGTCCGGTTCTCGGAACTGCACAATAGATCCCTTATCACTTTAATGGAATACACGGATCCACTTATCCTAATTGCATAGGATGAGATGTTCTAGAAACTATTTTGGACAGTATATATATATATATATATACCACCACCTTGAGCCAGGGTCTTCAGATTTGGTTTGGCGTTTGTAGTGACAGACGAATGGTGCATGTACTAAAGATTTTTACTTTAGAAGCGCTCAGTACATCATTGACCTGTATTCTACTTACATAATTAATGTAAGTACATATTTTATTGCTACTACTATACATAAACTGTATTCACTTGGACTGATTATAGACAGTTCATAAACAATTCGAAATATTTATAGCAATTTCATGCATAGATTATATTTCCTAGTGTTGAAATTTTTACATTACATTTAAATAATCATAGTTATTTGACTCTTTAATTTAGCTTTCAATATTTGGAATACGTAATTGAATGTGTTTGCTGAAATACATTTTTGCTCTAACGTCTTTATATTGATTTGCGAGATCATTGCGGCACATAAGGGATTATGTCACAGGTGTGAGATACAGGCTGATGAGACAAAGAACACGATTGCCTCAATCAGATGTTTAGAAAAGGAGATCGACAGCTTGAAGTAACCAAACAATGACATTATGACAGGACCAGCCACTTTTACAATACAGAAGCACATTAGTGGTAATATTTTCAGCGTCCTACTACCACTACTACCACTATACGTCAGAATAATTGGACGGGACAAATGACAATGACGGAGACTTTATCGCTGTCATGGAATGAAAAATAATAAAATAAAAACTTAGTAAACCAAGGGCCAGATTATATTTCCTTTCAACAACGTGTCTATTATAGGAGATAGCTACGCTCGTCATCTCAACACCCTCATGAGGCCAATAGTACATTCTTCAACTATGATAAGGGACATTTGTAAGCCAGAAGCTGGATTTCTCAACATCATACTGAATCCTCCCCCACCATCCGGAAACTGTTATGTTTTATGGCCGGTACAAATGACGTATCAAACTATAGAGATAGTTTTATTTTTAACAAAATGGAGGATGCTCTAAAGCGCTGCCAATCATCTTCAGAAGTGCTTCTAATGTTGCTGACTCCTCGGCATGACCTACCGGCCGGCAGTCCCCTCCACTGTTCTGTTAACCTTGTGAACCAGTACCTGAACGAGCTCTGCAGGCACCACACTGGTGTGAGCATGCTGGACATAAGTGGTATCGGCTGACATCACTATAAGTCACATGGATTACATCTTCGTGCATCGGGGAAAAAACTGCTGGTGGAGCTTATTGTCGAGAAACTGGCATTAATGAATCCTCTACACTACCCGGCTAATCCACCTGTACCATCAAAGACAACCATTCCAATCTCTCTAGGATATGAGACTTATGCGGCGGCTACCATTAGATGACCCTTAACAATGTCTCAGCTCCAGACAACTGACAAGACCTCTTCCTCATCCGACGAGAATTCACAAGAATACCAACAAACTAACAAAAAAAAATCCAAACATGGTTCTGGTAAAAACACTAATTTTTTAGGGCACCCACCTTACAGCGACGGGCTAAATTAAGAACTCTAAATTAAAACCAACCATTTTTAAAGTTACAGCTTCGTTCTCAAATTAAAATCTTGCATCAAAATGCACAGTTTGCAACGAACAAGCTGGATGAGCTACACAGCTTGTTTGTGAAGAATTAAGAACAGGTATTATTGTTATTGCCGAAAATGGTTTTAACATATCTAACATTGGACTTTGTGAGCTATTAAACTTTAAATTAGCTCATTTATCTACCGGCAACTCTCTAAAGGAGGAGGTGCTGTGATTCTCATGAAATAAAATCTGGTATGCGAGTTGTTTGAGATTGATCTAGCCGAAGAGAAGTTCTCTGAAGTGGCTGGAATTAAACTCTAACGAACAAATCTAAATCGATTATAATTGGTCTTCAGGTGGTAATGAAAATGTTTTCTTTTCCAAATTTGAATATTTACTGACTGAATTAACTAACAAACAACAAAGTTTCATTATTATGGGTGATTGGAACATTGACTCACAAAAAATTGACAGCCTCTTCACTAAACGCCTTGTCGATTTATTAAGGTCATTTAATCCTAATTTAAAGATCACTTGCCTTACAAGAGTGACTGCCTCAACTCAAAACTACTATCGACAATGCTATAACAAACATTTCTGGTGTTGTGGTGCCAGTGGTCATACATCCATATCTATCCACTACGGCCAAGAGGCCACTATAAGTGAAACTGAATCTGAAAAGGAGCCCAAAATTTCAAAAATAATAAGATATACAAGGCCGGAAAATATATTCCTTCTCAATGCCTCTCTTTCAAAGGAAGAGTGGCTGTTATTAAACTCAAATTTGCCAGTGAAGAAAAAGTTCAAAATGTTTCATGACTGTTTGACTTTCCACCTGAACAGCTTCTGCCCCATGAAAACAAATAAACTCAATAACTAGTATAGAATAAACAATTGGATCACAGAAGGGTTCCTAGTGTCAAGGAATGAGGTTTCTATCAAACATCTACAAAACAACACATGATGAACATTAAAATTTGTTTTCAATCGATATAAAAATATTTACAGGAAAGTAATTCTAGCATCCAAAGCTTATGAAGTAATGAAACAAATTTATTAAAAAAATGTTTCTAAAACATCTTAGGCTATTATAAACAATACAAATAATCAGCATCAACAAATAAAGATAAAAGTTGGAGATGAGTTGGTCAGTAAAATGAAGCTGAAGGAGCTGTGGAATCCCAAACAAACCAATATTCTGTAAAAGGAATAGATGTTTTGTGTTTGCATAATTTTATTAATATGAGTCTAAGAGCACAGATCGCTCGTGAGCTTCACGCTCCGGCATGTAGAGTACCAGGCCGACTTAGTGGAGATGATTCCTTATGCAACATTCAATAAAGGTTACAAATACATTTTAACTATGATCAACTGTTTCACCGAGTACGCTTATGCAATACCGTTAGAGGATAATAGTGGTCCTGAGGAGGTCAAGGCAATAACACCTATTTATTTATTTCCAACGGCAACCACCATTTCAAATGGAGAACAATAAATGCAATAGCCTAATGCAATATGACAAAATAATACAAAAGAGTAATAAATTTAACTAACAAATCTAGAATAACATAAAGAACGAACAAACAAATAATAATAAATAACAAAACATAGTTCAATACAATGGATACTTATCATAAGTTATATGTTGCGGATATTTTGAATAGTACTTCTTTGAAAATAAGAAAGAGATAACTAAATGGACCCAAGTTATAATAGAAATAGAGTAATCAAAACAATCTAATGAGGCAATAGTAACTGCAAGAATGTGGGAGCCACCATAACTTAGATTAAGTCACACTAGCTAAAGCCTTGGCAATTTGGATTTTAAGAGAGGATATTCCAATATCGAAGAAATTCACTTGTGAAGCTACAACACTTCCAGTCCGAAGAAGTCGGGTGATACCAATGTTGTAGGAGTAGTCAGCCGGCATAAATCTGCGTTGAAAAACAGCCCTCGATCATGTCCCCCTGGGAACGGTGAGATCCACGCAGGAAAGTAGAGAAGGACAATCCAATATTCCATTGACGAGCTTGAAAAGAATTACTAGGTCAGCGTATTTCCTTCTCAGAGAAAGCCGATCCAATCCGAAATCACTTTCAACAATAGCGCCTGTAGTGCCGAGATATAGGACCCCATCCTGGTACCAAGTAATCTGACGAACCTAGTCTGAACTTCATTCAATAATTCCTGATGGCCAAGCTGGTACCGTCCACACAACTGAGCAATACTCCAGTAGGTGATGGACAAGAGACTTGTACAGGGTAACGAGTGTCTGTGGTGATTGAAATTTGTCTGGTAGATCCTATTGTGGAACACAATAAGATGAAAAACTTACAGACCAATGCCAGTAAAGAATTTTACAATGAGTGTTTTTCAAAATTGATGCAGAAACATAACATCTATTATTATTCAGTGTTCGGTGACAAGAAAGGCTTAATAGTGGAGCGATTCAGTTCTCTAAACAAGGTAAGTACGCATGGTTGAACATACTCGATGATTTGTTAAACGAGTACAATACTCGTAAACACCGGACGATCGGTATGGCACCGATCGAAGTGAACAAGTATAATGAAGCGCTACTAAGAGTGAATATCAACAGGAATAGACATATCGCAAGGTAGATAAACGAGTGAAATTCAACATGGATGATAAAGTGCGTATAAGTAGTATAAAATATGTTCGCCAAGGGTTATTTGCCAAATTGGACGTATGATTTATTCATAGTGGTGATTACCACTACTGTACCCACCACTTAAAGATTACGTGACTACCGTAAAAATTTATTACAAGGAACATTTTACGAAAACGAACTGCTAAAAGCTAAAGTAACTGACGTATATTTATTTAGTGGAGAAAATACTACGACATAAAGGGAATAAAGCTCTAGTCAGTTGGTTAGACTTTGACGGTAAACACGACACGTGATTCAATATAAAAGAGCTCGTCTAATCACTACATCGATCAGTCGAGTTCCATACGTAATGGCGATCAGTACGTACAAGGTGAAGATAAAATTACCGATCGTCAATTTAGATACCTACTGTAGTGGCAGCGATATGACGACCGTACGTAAACACGGTGAATTGTTGCCGAATCACGTACGATGTATCATATGTGGCCCATCTAATGCAGGCAAGACGAATGTGATGTTGAATCTGTTGTTCGATAGGAACGGACTGAAAATTCATAACGTGTACGTATTTTTCAAATCGCTGTATCAACCCCTCATGTAGTCGGTACTGAAATACGTCCCGGGAGTAGGTTATTTTCTGTTCAGTGATAACGATGAAGTGGCGCATCCGAATGAAGTCAAACCCGATTCCGTGATGATATTTGACGATGTGGCCTGTGAGAAACAGGACAGTATACGAAATTACTTCTCTATGGGTCAACACAGAAATGTAGACGTGTTTTACTATTGTCAACCGTACAGTCGTATACCAAAAAACTTGGTCAGAGACAACGCCAGTATTATCATATAATTAACCGTTTTCCCTAGGAGCGCTGAAAGTATAAGAAATTCTTACCTTAACAGCACTCCTAGCGGCGAAACAGTTAAGTATAAAAAATAATACCAAGAATAAAAGTCTTAGAATCACTAGTCACACCTAAAACCATCATAAAAATAGGGGTTAATGTAAGTCATTTCAAAATTGGAAAATGGCTACAGAATTATAAATTTACAAAACGTGATTGTAATATTTTTTATAAAATATGTATTAAAGAGCTTGGCAACAATCAATTAAATAAACATAATGCTCTATAAGCTAAGCTTTATTTTTGTAAATGGCAGAACACGCCTCTTAAATAAATTGTTGAAATAAGGATTTCTGAAATTTTCAGCGCTTCTAGTGGCGAAACGATTAAGTATATAAAAAATACTCAGTATAAAAAATTCTTAGAATCACTAGCAAAACCTAAAACCATAATAAAAATAGAGGTTCCTATAAGAAGTTTCAAAGTTGTCCACCATATTGGAAAATGGCAACCGAATTTTAAAATTTAACCTAAGTAATTTTGATGGGCATAAGAAATGAGGTAAAGTTCAACATGTAAAGTTTGTTTTATCTCTGTAGGTTTAAAATATCCCAATGGTGGCACACTTAAATAAATCTCCGTATAGCCTAGAAATTCTTGTGATAAGATGGGAGTGAGTAAAGGGACTAGTCATGAGTAAAGGGTGAGTGAAGAAACATCTTTAATCATGTTTAAAAGGAGGTTGGTGGGCTTTCAGAAGAAAGTCTTCATTCCTGTCAAGGAAGGTTGGTAAGGATTCTAAATCGTATTATCACGCTTCACGACTCAGCGAAAGGCTAGGGATATTAGTAATAATAATAATAATAATCTTTATTCCTTTTCTTCTTGTACATGTGAACATTAAATGACACTCAATATATGCCCATCTGACCTGTACCTTCAATATGCTTATTTCAATGACAAATATAGGCACAAACATAAACAAAAGAACTGAATGGATTACAGACATATCCTAAAATGCAAAAAGAAGGAATCTCCGAGGCCTAGCCTGATTGGAGAACAAAATTATTACATAAAACAAAGGCTGGGAGAATAAAATAACAAGTTAAATAATAAACACGTAAGTTTAAAGTAACATTAATTAATAAGTTCAATATTATTGTGTCAACCTAACTCAAGATTAATTTCATATAGTACATAAAAAATAAAACAATAAATGCAAAACGCTAAGAACTCAGAAACATATATTCGACCACCTACCAATTTGTCTATCTGTGCAAACAGCTGATCACCTGACTCTTGCCCCTCCTCCACCCCCAAATTCCAAGTAGAACATCTGATTTATAAAGATCAGCAGAGGAGAGGAAAGTAGACGCAGCGAACTGACTACACTACTTATTAACCTAAACGTTCTGGTATAACATTAATTGCAAGTGGTCCAAATCATGCCTCCGTTTATATTATCAGGTTTTTTAATTCATTGCTGCGGTGTGTTGTGTAATATTGTGTTCATATTATTGCTATGAAATTGTGCTGGTGAAGTGAATAACATCTTGTAATTAGAATACTATTTACAGGTATGTAACTGTATCAACATAATAAAGAACTCATATCTGGTTTTATTCTAAGACATTAAATACAAATTTTACTGCAATAAAAGTAATAATGCCTACTTAACACTAAGCATTATTGCATTATAAAAGAAAACATGTTTAACATGCTCTACATTTAGCAGCCTATCTTTAACATATCTACAAAACACATGTACACAGTTAGCATTTCTTAAATCAACAGGTAACATATTAAAAAACTTAGGTTTTAGATAACAAAAGGTTTTTGTAAAAAAGGTAACGTTGGGTTTCGGGACTTAGTAATCATTAGTGTTTCTTAAATTTTGCCTATAATCTAGAACTTGGCCAGAGTTCTTACATCTAATAAAGAACAATCTCATAACCCTAAACACAAACAAATTTCTTAAAGGAAGTATACTAAGTCGATGGAAAAGGGGAAATGAAGGGTGGTCATAAGGTGTTTTACAAATAATTCGGACTAATTTCTTTTGAATTACTGACAAAGATTTGAGATTAGTAACATATGTCCCACCCTACGTAATGATGCCGTAGTTAAGCCTACTATGTACAATAGAAAAATATAACATTCTTAAAACAACCTCATCACACATATTCCTTAAGAAGTAAAAAATTCGTAAAACATTATTTATCTTTCCCATCAAATTAGCAATATGCTTTTTCCAATTTTATTCTCTGTCAACAAATATTCCCAGATACTTTATACATTCATCCTCAAGTATTTCCTTGCAGTTTATCATACATTTTGTATCACTGCACAAACAATCAGGACATGTAAAGCGTATTCTACCCTCAACAGAGTCATTAGGCCTCAAATTGAAATTAATAAACTTTGTCTTTTCCACACTTAGTACCATATTATTTTCAAGGAACCACCAACCAAGTCTACATAGATCATCTTTCATCTGTAATTTTATTTCATTTCTATCGTCTGCTACATAACATAGCGCTGTATCATCAGCAAATGCAGTTACTTGACCATTGAAACTACCGTTACATAGGTCATTAATGTATATTATGAATAATATGGAACCAAGGACAGAGCCCTGAGGCACTCCATATTTTATAATACTTAAGTCACTAAGACATCCATCAATTCTTACACATTTTTTTCTATTCTTAAGGTAGCTTTCAAATAAACTAAAAACAATTCCTCTAATTCCACAAATATGCATTTTTCTTAATAAAATATCATGATCAACTGTATCAAAGGCTTTTGTAATATCTAAAATAATCCAGTGACTTTTTTTCCATTATTTATTCCATATAAAACGCACTCAATGAACTCATTTATGGCTATTTCCGTATTCATCCCTTTTCTAAATCCGAATTGTTTTGAGCTAAAAAAACTGATACTCTTTAGATAAGAAAACATTCTTTCTTTGATTGCTTTCTCAAAAATTTTGCGAAGGTAGATAAAATAGATATTGGTCTATAGTTGTTACATTCAGTTGTTGAGCCTTTCTTGTGTATTGGAACTACAACTGCAATTTTAAGCCTGTCAGGAAAGACCCCAGTCTCAAAAGAAAGATTAATTATATACAATAGGATTGTTTTATACTTTTTGTATGTATCTTCTAACAGTTAGGAACTTATTCCATCCAGACCAGGTTTAGTGCTGTTTTTCAATGAATCTATTATTCTAATTAAATCTTCCTCTGAAAGAGGCCTCAAGAACATGGAGCCTGTTTCATGTAACTCTAAAAAGCTATTTTTCCACTGGCATTCATGAAATCTTCTAGTATTATGTTATTTATACTAGTCAAATTGTCCGCAATTGCGAGAATAAATCTATTACATTCATTTGCAATCTTCTGAGGATCTCTAATCTCTTGGTTTGAATGATGTAATGATACACAACCGTCCCTTATTTTACTTTGGCCAGTAACTTCTTTCAAAATTCTCCACATCTCTTTCGAATTTCCTTGATTTGTATGGAATACATTTCTGTAGTAGGTTTCTTTAAAATTTCTAATATCTTGCTGCAATTTATTTCTGAATGTTTTAACCTCAATACGAAGTTGCTCATTAGGATTTTGCTTCAATTGTTTCAAAAGAAGATTTCTAGTTTGGATTCTCTTACAAATGCTATTGCTGGCTTTAATTACATGGCTTTAATTTGGCTAAAGGCTTTCTGTATCTAATTTTCTCTCTGCTGCAAGCTATAATTTTACTAAGTTTTTCATAAAAAGCATTAAAAGCCACTGTCGCATCCCGAGCAACCATAACATCATCCCAACATGTGTTGTCAAGTAAATTGTGCAGTGTAACACTATTAATGCGGTATGTCAGAGACGTAACCTTAGGCTCATCAGCTGAAGCTGACTTGTCCTCAAGTAAACAAACACCTACCATACAGTGGTCCGTTATCTCACAGTCTATAATTGCAGTTACCATTTCTAACTTGTTTCTGTCACTTAACCTTTACAGATGTGGTCAATGCAAGTTTTAGTTCTTTTGGTTATTCTTGTCGGTTTGTTTATTATAGATTGCATACCATGCTCAGCCAATAATATTCTATATTCTTTAACCACCTTACCTTCATCTAGTAGGTTTAAATTCATATCACCTATCAAAATGAGGTTCTTATAATTTTTTACTCTGTTAGAGCTTAGATAGTTTTGGAGTTCATCTACAAATGATTTTTTAGTAAGAGCGTGTAATCTGTATACACCTATTAAATTGAAAATGTTACCCATTGCCTTAAAAGAGAGATCAATAACATCAGCCGTTCGAAATTCAACCAGATTTTCCACTGTATTTAAAACTGTATTGCGTAAATTTACTGCTACACCACCAGATTTGTAAGTATCGTTGATTTTTAAGTAAAGATTGTAATTTGGAATCAAATAACAGTTTTTTTTTCGGATTCTGAGATCCAAATCTCCGACAACACTAAAATTTTGGGCATCGAGTTAAATGTAGATAGTTCAACAAACAACGGATCAAAATTAGCTCTAAGACTACGGATATTTAAATGCAAGACAACAAAACCCTCCTTAATATTCAATATATTGTAACTAATTTATAATATATACTTAAAACTAATAGACAGTACCGTACTAGCTAACCAAACCTTAAACCAGCAAACCACTAAGCAAATAAATACTACTTACAACTTAAGGTCAGATAGGCATTTTACATTGATGATGGGTCCATCGTCTTCCTTCTTCAAGAAGATTCTTCCTCCTTGTACCCAGAGCCACTTGAAGTTGTTGGTCTTGCGGAACTCTCTTGCATCCTTGAGCAGCCTCCTCCTCATCGGTGTCAAAGATTCATTTAGGTAGATCGGATTATCCATGGCTCTGTTCAGGTGTCTGGTGGAAAAATCTCTTTTGGCCCGGCGCTTGGCAAGGATGTTCTCAGCGTCCATCCTTCTGACAAATTTGACAATGATGCCAGGAGGGCCTTCATAGTCTGACCTTTTCCCCAGGGTATGACAAGCATCTATCATTTCTTCTTTAATAGTCATGCCAAGAGCACTACCAACTTCCTTAACAGTTTCAATCACAGAACCTTTTACAGGAACTCCCTGTATCTCAATACAGTTTTTCCACGTGTATTGCTCTTGGTCCTCCAACTTGGTTTCAAGAACTGATAATTTTGCTTTAAGTAAAAGATTTTCAGTTTCTAAAGCATTCACTTTTTCAATGAACTGATCTAGCCTTTCAGTCAAGCCCTTATTAAGTTTTAGGCTACCTTCAACTTTGGAGTTCAAAAGTTAATAGGAATGATTAAAATCTTTTATCGAGTCCAGATGCTGTTTCTTAAACTCTTTAATAGCCTTCATAATATCCTCAAGGGTTAAGCTACCTTGCGTCACACCAGCTTCCAAACGTAGGCTACGCCTCCTCTCCTGACTTCAGGGCATATTCTCAGAATTGAAATATTCTATATCTGCTTTACTCAAGCCGGCACATTTACCATGAAACAATGATGAAAAATCATTACACTTACATTTGAGCTGACTGTTTGTAACCGCCTTGGTGCATATTCCACAAGTCGCCATTTTGAGGTTAGGTCCACTAACAAGTTCACAACACTCAATATTTATCAAAATAACAGCACAGTTTATGATCGTAGCAAACACATACACACTAAATACTTCAATTGTAAGCAGAAAAGTACATTTATTGATTTTCACTCTCGCAAAACTAAGAAAGGTTGACAGAGTGATACGCCACGTCTGTTCTACTCAGCCACCATCTTGAATCTCATATCCTGTATTTCATCAGGATAACCAGTGGGCGAAGTAGTTGGAGCGTCATGACTTCATATGATGCTGGAGCTATGGCCCAGTAGTTGGAACCATATGATGCTGTCATTTGGCTTACATGATACTGTTTTTTCATGTCCTAGAGAGTTTAATGATAGTAAATCCCTAATTGACAATATATTTTGCAACATTAGCCCTCCCAATATATTGGTAAGCTTGCCTAAACTCTGAATACGGACATGCCAAAATATAGGTTCAAGAGGTATTTCAGTGAGGATAACTGTCACATTTTTAATAATTTTTTAAACAATGAAAATTGGAACCAAGTGTTTTCAGTCATCAGCTTAAATGACAAGCTGGACTGTTTCAATTCGACTTTAAATTACTATTTTGAGCTAGCTTTTCCTTATAAGAAGTCTAAAACTCAGGAGAGGAAGTTTTTCACAAAAGTTAAGCTCAATTCCTCATTGTTAAGAATGCGTGCCTTCGATAAATTGTTCACAAGTAATTCAAGAAACTTTCCTAATGATCCTGTCACTCTTAACAGCTCCTTATATGTACCATCACCATGTTCATCTCCTTTTCTCCACCCAACTTGTAATAAAGAAGTTTCACAAATTATAAAATCCCTTCAAATCAGTGATTCTGCGGGGTATTTCATCAAGACTTCTCAAGAAAGTTGGTGACAGCTTACTTCTACCTTTGTCCCATTTGGCTGATACATCATTTCTCCAAGGTGAATTTCCCAAGTTCCTGAAAATGGCAGTTGTAAAACCTCTCCATTAAAAGGTAATGTTACTAACATGAACAATAACAGGCCAATTTCTATTACATCCACTTTCTCTAAGATTTTAGAAAAACTGTATTTGAATTGGCTCTATTAGTTTTTGATTGATAATAGTGTTATTTTTAAGCGACAGTTTGGGTTCCAGAAAAATATCTAAATAATGAATTATTATGTCTACTGAATGATTATGTCTACTGTTAATGCCATGTTCAGATATATTTAAAATGTTTCAAAGGCCATTGATAAACGCAAGCAGGTTTTTGGGATATTTGTAGACCTTAGTAAGGCTTTTGACATGGTGAACCACAAACTGTTGCTTAAGAAATTAGAACATTTTGGTATACGAGGTAATGCCCTAAGCTGGGTTTCTTCTTATTTAAAAGACCGAACACAAACATTTAAAATCCCTTATTTGAACGATGATTGTATTTGATTTGGTAAATCCTGTGAAATTGCTGTTAACTGTGGCGTTTCACAAGGCCCGGTTCTTGGACCGATCCTATTTTTGCTCTTCGTAAATGACTTACATACTAGCGTCTCTGGAGTTAAACTGTGTCTTTTGGCTGACGATACTTCTCTGAATGTAAGCAGTTCTTCACGTGAAATGTGGAAATTGAATCATTCATACAAAGTAGCTTTTTATTGCAGTGGCTGGTTAGCAACAATCTCTCTGTAAATACTGATAAAACTAATTTAATAGAATTCCAGCTAAGAGTCTCAGTGGACAATACATCTAGTTTAATTATAGGGGAGAGTATAGTTTTAGGTTCAATCATTGATCATCGCCCGAATTTCTCTGGACACATTGCCAAGGTTTCTAACAAGGTTTCATACTTCGTAAATTGTCTAAGTTTGCAGATAACAGTGTTCTGCTTACATCCTATTATGGGTGTTTATTTCCTCACTTAAGTTATGGCGTTGCGATCTGGGGAGCTGAAACAACAAGAACTAAATGTTTTTAGTTATAGAAAGTAGTTTATTTTATCACATTCCCAGCATTGTTATACTCCTGATATTTTGACGATTGTCCATGCTATGTAAATAGTTTTACGACCGTAAATCATCATTTATTCTTGATTGATTCATTGATTCTTCAGTGTTTTGAGTGGATACACAGTCCATATAGATTTGTGATTGGGCCCCTTCATATATATAGGACGTTTGTGTATAAAGTTGTAGATTTCTTGTATTTTTCAGAAGTTAAGTTTTGGTTTCTTAAATATAATTATTGTCAGATTATATGTGTTCGTAACTCCACACATTGTTAGAAAATAAAAATCAGACAAGGGCGATTAACAAATTCAAAGTTAAAATATCTTCACAAGTTTAAATTAACAACAAAAATGATAGAGAAATCAGACAAAAATTATGTAATTAGTTTTATGAATTTTGACCACTATTACTTTGAGGCCTAGTTATGGCCATTAGTATAGAGCTCCTTAAGGCATGCCACTTTGATATTTTTGCATAAGTGCTTGACTTTTGAACTTGCATGGTGTGTTTTTATTTTTTATTTTTATCATTTGTGCATTTTTTATTTTGAGTGTCAAAAAAAACTTGACTGTTGACTTGCATGATATGTTAATTTTGTTTATATTTAATAAATATTGACTAAGTCTATTGTACAAACATGTATCTAATGGCTTAATAAAAATATTGAATCTATTTTTTTAAAGTATATAATAATTTTATTAGTTTTTATGTTATAGTAATAAATAATTAATTTAAATAAACAGTTTAGTTTTTTAATAACATTAGTGTAATTTCTCTATTAATGATTTATTGAGGAACATTGGAGAGATTTTGATTTTACTTAAAACTAGACAAATTGTAAATATTTCGTTTCTAAACACTTGTTTTAACATACTGCTAGACAGTGACGATATTATTATGTATTTCATATCGTTGTGTGGAAACCTTCTTTATCGGTAAAACTGTACACAAAGAGTCTTAAAACTAATGAATAAAAAAAGAGTTTATATTGAAAAACTCTATTTACTTAATTTTGTTCGATACTGTTTACTTGTTTTGAATGCCATTCATTAAAAATAATCAGTATTTGCTATCATTGTTAAATGTCGAGGTATCCCCATAAATAAATGTATACCTCTCTATATGAAATACTAATTACTTGCAATTTTGCGGAAGAAATAAAATACCCAAACGAAATTTTCTTTTTAACTTATAAAAGAATATTTCTGAAAGGTGTTACTAAATTCAACACAACAGGAGCTACACAAATGGAAGTTATGTTTTGATTCCACTATCCTATAACACATATGTTTTTAATAAGTAAGGTACAAGAAAGAGGTAACTAAGTTTAAAACACCACGCCCTGGTGAATGTTAATGGGGTTTCTGAGAAGGATACGAAATACTACGCCCCCAACTACTTCCAACTAAGGCAGGATCAATCAAAAGAAAGGAGACCTGAGTTGACTGGCAATCACCTTTCACTATTATTTACCTACTACATGGAGCAAGGCAACTTTAAAACTATTGCTACTTATTTTTCTTTTAACGAAACTTAGTGATCTTGCTAATCAAGCTAAATAAACTTAGGCAAAATTACGTATTTAAAGTAAAACATAGACTTTCCTAATTTAAAGCAGTATTAACAAATAAACACTTCATCCCAGTGGGAGACATCCGCTGTCCCTCAAAAAGGATAGTCATTATCTTAAATATTTACAAAATGAGACATTATTAGTGCTGTTTGTAATTCTGGCCTTCCTTGTGTGTGACGCTAAGTAGTTCCATGGTAAAATCTAGGAAGTGTCTTATACAATTCTCTGACCAACCTTGTATGTGTCGTCAAGCTATTCCGTAGTGACAGACATCTGCGAAGTGTCTTTTACAATTCTCAGACCTACCGTGAATGTATCGTCAAGTAATTCCGTTGTAATATACATAAGGAAAGTGACTTTTACAATTCTGACCTACCTTGTAAGTGACGTAAAGCAATTCCGTAGTGAAAGATATCAGGAAAGTGTCTTTTACAATTCCTACCTGCCATGTATGTGACATAAAGCCATTATGTGGTAAAATGCATAAGGGAATTGACTCTTACAATTCTGACCTACCTTGTATATGACTTAAAGCTATTCCGTGTTAACTAACAAATATCATGGAAGTGCTAAAATTCTGACCAACCTTTTATGTGACGTAAAGCCACGCCGTAGAAAAATACACCAGGGAACTGACTTTTACAATTCTGACCCACCTTATATATGAAGTAAAGCTATTTTTAGCATACACATATTATTTTAAAGCAGTAAAGCTTATTTGTGTCATAGCTGTTTTAACATACACCAGGAAAGTGTCTGATTTACAATCCTGATTTACCTAGTGTGTGACTTAAAGCCATTACTTGGTGACAGATATCAGGAAAAATTATTTTTCATTTCTGACATACCTTGTATGTGACGTAAAGCCATGTCGTGGTAGATAATAGGGAAGTGTCTTTTACAATTCTGAGCTACCTTGTATGTGACGTCAAACCATTCTGTAGTTACATACATCAGTGAAGTGACTTTTAAAGCTCTGAACTACATTGTATGTGACGTACAGCCATTTCGTGGTGACATATCAGGGAAGTGTCTCTTCCATTTCTTACCTACCTTGTATTTGACGTCAAACTATTGTGTAGTGATATACATCAGGCACTATATCACTATTGTGTAGTATTATACGTTAACTGTCCATTAACGTAATAATGGAACTTTTACAGCTTTGCACTGAATGTAATCACTTTGAAATAGAAGGTCAAATATACCGTCAGGATGATGGTATGGCAATGAGTTCCCCACGTCACCTATTTTCGCCAATATCTACATGGAAGAGTTTGAGGAACAAGCAATTGCTTCCTAAAATATCAACCCTAAGGTTTGGATTAGGTGCGTGGACGACACATTTGTCTGCTGGAGTCACGGTGAACCAAATTTAGGAGAATCTTTAAAACACTTGAACAAGGTTTCACCCACCATTAAATTCACCATGGAAAAAGAACTAAACAATAAATTATCTTTTTTGGATGTAAATGTAGAAAAAACAAAACATGGCCTTAAAACATCAGTTTACAGAAAACAAACTCACACAGGCAAATACCTCAATTTCAATTCTAACCACGCACAAACTGTTAAAGAAGGTGTAGCCTTCTCTCTCTTTGATAGGGCCCGAGCCATATACTCAAACAAAACTAAACTAGATAATGAAATAAAAAATGTTTCCAAAGATCCAATAAACAATGGCTACCCTCAGTCTCTCATAAACAAATGCAAACAAATAAGAAAACGCAAACAAACACCCACTGACACTGAAAAGCCTAAAGCAAAGGTCGGCAACCCGTGGCTCGCGAGCCGCATGAGGCTCTTTCGGCAAAAATTACGGCTCTCCATAATTCCATATGCACAATTTAATTATTTACTGTCAAACTCTTTAAAATTCATAAATCGATCCAAGAGTAAGTGGCACGTGCATATTTTGTCTGACGTTCGTAACCAGTAACCACAATGTATATGTCCAGCCACTTCACTTCTACTTCAACTCCCGTCTCAACCGTGAGCGTGAACGCAGCGCCACTATTGCGACGTATCGGCGCAGACGCAGTACAGTTAAGCAGTAAGTTGTCTGTCAAGTGTAATTCGTCCGTCTTGGATAGATTTGGAAGTGAATATCTTATGTAAGGTATGTTATATTATGTATTATGTTTTAACTAATATAGCTCAAGATTACACTTACTTTGTTAGTCATATTTATTTTTGTTTTACAAAAGAATTGAGGTTTACCCAGAATTTGAGTTCATTTTGACCTTGGCCTGCCACTCATCCGTAACCAGTTCTACCCCATCGCCATGATTGAATTGTCAATATACACCTGGCTGAATGACTCATGTGTTTTATTCACTTCTGTTTTGTGTTGTGTCTGTGAGTGTTACTTTGAGGTTATATTAGTTGTGTGTTTATTGAGTGTCTTGTGTATTCTTTCTTATTTAAAAATGTGTATTATCTTATCCTAAAAACCAGTGACGTTCGCTATAGTCTTGCAGATACAAATAAGAAATATTTACCTGCAGATTTTAATATAAATAAGCTATTTAAAATGTTTAAAGACCTCAATCCAGAATGTAATGTTTCGTACGAATCATATAGAACTATATTTTGTACAGAATTTAATCTTGCTTTCGGATATCCTCGTAAGGACACATGCTCTCAATGTGATCTTTATTCTGCTAAAATCAGCTGCTTGAAATCTGAACAACTATTAAACAATGAAAATGAAACTAAAGAAAAACAAGAATCCGAAATAAAAAATATTTCAGCTGACAAAGATATTCATTTACTAAAGGCTGGTGAATGGTACAAATTAAAGAAAAAAGCGAAGACAATTTGTCAAAAGGACAGGACTAAGGAGGCAATAGTGTTTGATTATTCAAAAAACTATCATGTACCAAACATTACAACAAATGATGTTTACTACAAACGTCAACTGTCTATGTATATGTTTAATATCCATGTGCTGTCTACAGGCCAAAGTGTTTTTATATTTATCCGGAAAATACGGCTAAGAAAGGTAGCGATGAAGTTTGTTCTTTTCTGCATCACTTTATTTATAATTTTCTTGACCCAGACGTGACTGATCTGGAGGCATTTTGCGATTCATGTTCTGGACAGAACAAAAACAACATAGTTTTTAAATTTTTTCATCATGTTGTTGTAAAAGAAAAAAGGTTAAGTAGTGTAACATGTTCCTTTCCAGTTTGCGGTCATTCGTATAATGAATGCGATAAGAACTTTGCTTTGATCCCTCAAAATCATGAGCGCTACAACATTTATTTTGTTCCATTTTCAGGACCGTTGGCCATAAGTAAAGCAAAGTTTGAAGATCTTCAATGCCTCAAAATATTTTGTACCAATGAAAAAGCTAAGAAATACTTTGAAAATCTAAACTATGATGGACAATGAATGTATCAGGACAAAAATGTGTAAATAGTAGAGCTAATAAAGATCCTTAGATTATATTGAATTTACATTTTTCTTAAATTCATGGGAAAAAATGTTCAGTCCAGACATTTTTTTATTTTCTAAATTTTACATATTTGGAGTAATGAATATATATATATATATATATATATATATATATATATATATATATATATATATATATTATAATCATGTAATGTTCTGATATTAATAAAATATTTAAACAATGATTTTCCCCAGATTTTATTGAACTATAAATGTGTTTTACAAGTCTGTAAACTTTAAAACAGCTGTCCTGTAAAATTTGAAAAATGTGACTGAACATGTTTTTTCCCTGCACCCTTCATTTATTTTCTCATTTCAGTCTATTTTATATTCAGTCTTTCATATATTCCATTTCAATTTTTCAGATCCACCAATAACATGGCATCTGATAAAAAGAAAAGAAGAACTGAAGATGAAAATCGAGAGTTTAATCAAGAGTGGACAGAGTTATTTGCATTCATACGCAACAAAGATGGCCTTCCGACTTGTCTTATATGCCATTAAAAACTCGCACACAATAGGAAGTCAAATTTGGAGCGACACTTCATGACAAAACATACACAGTTTGCAGGTAAATATCCAACCGGTGACGCGCGAAAAAAGGCTGTTGAAGAACTTCTAAATAAGCAACAGCAATCAAAGTCTACAGTATGCTAAGTAAGTGGGTAAAATCGTCAAATAATGTAAATTTGGCAAGCTTTGCAGTATCATTACAAATTGTGAAAAAAGGGAAACCATTCTCGGATGGTGAGTACATCAAAGATTGTTTCATCCGTGCATCGGAAGAACTATTTCTCGATTTCAAAAACAAAGGAGAAATAATGAAAAGAATCAAAGATTTGCCATTATCTGCAAAAACCGTACAATATAGAACTGCTAAAATGTCATCAAATGTAACACATATGCAAGTGGAAGATATTAAACTGGCTTCTGCCTTATCACTTGCTATAGATGAGTCTTGTGACAGAAAAGACACGGCACAAGTTGCACTTTTTGTCAGGTATGTGTCGTCCCATGGTCCGAAGGAAGAACTGCTAGGGTTGTTACCACTCTCAGGACAAACTCGTGGAGAAGACATAGCAAATGCTGTGCAAAGGTGCCTAGAAGTCAAAGGAATCGATTTTAATAAAATTGTTTCCATAGCAACTGATGGAGCCAGAAGTATGACAGAAATACGTAGAGGGCTAACATCAATCCTTCAGCGAAAAATAAACCATGACATTCTAACGTTTCACTGCATAATTCATCAGAAAGCGCTTTGTGCACAAACATTTCCAGCTGAAATAGTTGAGGTTATGAATTTGGTTATTAAGATTATCAACAGCATTTTGGTAAAAGCCCTCTTCCACCGCCAGTTTAGAGAATTCCTTGAAGAAATAGAGAGGGATTATTCTGACCTACTTCTGCACAATAAAGTGTGATGTCTTTCAAGAGGTCACGTATTGGAACGTTTTGCTTTGTGTTTGAGTGAAATAAAACATTCCTTGATGAAAAAGACATTGATCATCCCGAATAGGACGAAGACAAATGGCTGCAAAAATTCAACTTCATGGTAAATTTAACTCTAAAACTAAATGAGTTAAATGTAACACTACAAGGAAAGGGAAACCCAGCTTATGCTTTGCTTGAAGAAGTAGTTTGTTTCGAAACCAAATTACTCTCTTTTGTTGAAGACATAGAGAGCGGTAAATTACTTCACTTTAAACATCTGAAGCAATATCGTGATAAAACCAGTAGAACTATTGACACGAATTACTTCAGCTCAGTGATTAAAAAAAATGAAGGATGGATTTGCTGAGAGATTCGAGCAATTCAGAAAAAAACAAAAGTACTCTTGCATTCATTGTTAATCCACTCAACACAAATACAAATGATCTCAATACTGAGCCGTTTGGAATAGATGCTGGATTACTTCTAATGCAGTTGCTGGATTTGAAAAGCAAATATCTGTGGAGTGGCAAGTTCACAGACCTCAAGAGCAAGTTTGAAGAGTTGGAGGTTCAGAAATGTCTGCATGCCGCGCAGCACAAGTGGGTAGTTTTAAAGGAAATGCCACGAGTTGAGACACTCATATTTGCGACATGGAATAGTCTTCCAGAATGCTACTGTGAGGCGAAGTAGTTGGCATTCGGAGTTTGAACTATTTTCGGGTCAACTTATTCGTGCGAACAAGCATTCTCTTGCATGAATTTAATAAAAAGTAAAATAAGAAGCCAATTGACAAATGAAAATCTAGAATCGTGTTTGAAGCTTAAACTTACAAGTTATGAACCAGATTTAACAAAACTCTTGAAAGAAATACAAAGCCAAATGCTCCCATTGATGTAACTATTATTCCATAACTATTACTGCTGTTATTTAACTTCCTAGTTCCAGATATGTTTGTATGTTTCAGATGAATAAATAATATTTCTTAAAGTAGTTTGTTTTTAATAAATATTTTAATATAATATACATAATATATGCACTGATATATGTCATATATGTATTAAACGGTATATTCAATATTACTGTAAGCATAAAATAATATTAGAACACTTATTGGCGGCTCTTTAAAATGTCAAATTTTGTGAAATTACTACCTTTGGCTCTTCCGTTTGAAAGGGTTGCCGACCCCTGGCCCAAAGCATTCATGTTCATTCCATGTACGCCTAACCTTTCAGAAAAAATCAGACGCATAGCTAGGAAATACAAAATCAGAACATCATTCAACACACAAAACACATTAAGACAGTCTTTAACTAAAACTAAACCAAAGAATGAGGAGCAATCCTCAAAAAATGTAGTATATTGCATTACTTGTGAATGCAATGAAAAATACATAGGGGAAACAAAGAGACCACTGGAAGATAGGATAAAAGAACACAAAAATAACATTAAAACAGGAGACACTACACATTCTAAATTAGCTGAACATGCCTGGAACAATGAACACAGATTTAACTGGGATAACACTAAAATACTTCACAGGGAACCACATTTTTTAAAACGTAAATTCATCGAAGGTGCCTTTATGAAACTAAATAATGAACAAATAATCAGTCAAAGTAGCATAGAAGTTAGACCCATGTGGGTTCCTTGACTTAAAAACACACTTGATAAAAAGTTCAGTACACTCATGACACCATCTAACCAGAATCCTACACCACCTGCAACTACAACAATTAAACACCACATGAGTCTACAGGTCCCCGTACCTGAGTCACCGCATTCTTGGCGATCTCGTAGCGTACGCCCCCCTCGTCTGTGTATGGTTGTTGTGAAGAGTAGTGCGTATGTTTGTCTTGTCCCCGTATTTTATCACCTTGGAGGGAACTTCGTAGACACTGCATTTGGATCATCCTCACTTCGTGCCTGGGACGTCTAGACGCCATCGTCACTGCGGGTCGTAAGACTTCATCATTTTTGTAATATTTCTTTATTGTATTGTTTTATTCCTAATAATTGTTGTCTTTTCAGGTTAAAATGTAATTGTAATAGTAGTCTCAGTCCTTCCGAGTCACATATATAATTTTTTGTGCATGTTTAATGTTATTTTAAATTAATAGTATTTTTCAGGTACCATATATTTGTTTTATTTATGATTAGTTAATGTAATCTTATTTCAGTCTGATTTGAATATTAATTTAATTGTGTTTTAAATTTTTTTGTTGATATCGTGACCTTGGCAGCGCCTAATTGGTTATATTAATTTAACCCTGTAAACATTTTTATATTTAGTAGAAGTTAATTTTGTTGTACCCCATTCTAGGATCTAGGTTAAAATGTAGATACTGTAATTATTAAAGTAGATAAGTTGATTAGTTTAAGAACGTAGTTTTGTAACATATTTGTGTAGATGTAATTTAGTTTTTAGCACTTGAAAAAGGTTTGGGTTTTACCAAATCGAAACGTCATGATTGGTAATTTTCACATAATGATGGCAAATGTCCAACTACCTTTGTCTCCTTCATACATCAGGCAAGTGGCTATTACATTTCTGGCCTACTTTTTATGTGAAGTAAAGCCATTTTGTGATGACAGATATCAGGGAAGTGTTTTTACAATTTTAACCTACCTAATATCTGTAACGTTAAGCCATTCCGTCTTGAAATACATCAGAGAAGTGACTTTTACAGCTCTGACATTCCTTGTATGTGACTTAAAGACATTCAGTAGCAACAATTATTAAAGAAATTTCTTTTAAAATTATGATCTACCTTGTATGTAACATAAAGCCATGGTAGATATCAGGAAAGTGTCTTTTAAAAATACCTACCTTGTATGTGACGTAATGCCAGTCCGTAATGACATACAACAGTGAAGTGACTTTTTCAATTCTGACATTTCTCGTATATGATAAAGCCATTCCGTGGTCTCATTTATCAGAGAAGTGTCTTTTACAATTCTGACGTGTCTTGTCTGTGACGTAAAGCCATGGCGTAGTAATATAAATAAATTAATAAATGATTTATTTCAATCAATGACATGACATTAAAAAAAAAAAAAAAATAAGACAAAAACTTGGAAAATACTGCTGACTGGTTACCAGTATATGGCGAACATGAGTCTAACTATTAATAAAAGTGAAATAAAAAGTGCCCAGATTCACTTAAACAACTTGTGATCTCTCTGCAACAGCTGCTGCTCTTGAATTAAAATTTAATTATATTTATACTGTGTCAGTACATACCACAATTTATATAAAATTATAAGCATTAGACTTATATTAATATAAAAAAATAATAAGTATATAAACAGTGTAAAAATTAAGAAAATATAGGTAGGAAAAATATTGCTATTGGTTTAAAAGAATAAAATTGTTATTTAGGATATTACTGAATTTAAAAAGTAAATTTTTTCTTGGAGAAGGAGCCACGATTGCAATGCAGAAAAAAAATTTATATTGATACAGTTTTTACATGAATAGGTAATTGATTAAAATATTTAGGTCCATTGTATAAATACGCCTGTCTAAAAACTACTTTACTGACTTTAGGGATTCTAAAAGTTTTAGTTACACAGTTTCTGGTTTTATAAAAAAGGTCATTGGTCCCTTGATTTCAACTTATGATATAAAATAGTCTTAACACTTTATAAACGTATAAATTTTGTATTGGTAGTATTTTTAATTCTGAATATAAAGGAAAAGAGCAATCTCGTTTTTTTTTTTTTTAAATGATACGGATATAATGATTTTGAGTGGTTCTTAGTCTATCTAATAGATATTTGAAAGCATTTCCACAACAAATTATTCCATACTGCAACCGTGAATGAATTAAAGCGAAGTAAAGTGTACTTAATAATGATTTGTCACAAATATTTCTTAAAAAGTAAAATTTTCTGATATTCAAAAAGATTGATCTATGTAACACAACAATATGTTTTTCCCAAGTAACCCTTTCATCTAAGATTACTCCTATATACTTAAAACCACAAACGTTTTCTATTATTTGACATTTACACTGCATTACAGTACAGTCAGGTATGTGATATTGTAATTGGTTATGAAAGTTAAAGCCTCTTAAATTAAAATTAACAAATTTGGTTTTATTTACATTAATTTCCATTTCATTTTCAAGGCAACATTTTCTCAGTATATCTAAATCTTTATTAATACTGTCCCAAACAGTTAAAATATTACAATTTGAATAAAAAAGTGATACATAATCTGCAAATACACTTGCCTTTCCAAAAATAGTGTTAAGTGAGCAGGTTATTAATGAATATTTAAAATAAATTAGCTGAGAGAACAGTCCCCTGAGGCACCCCCTTGTGATACTGAGACTGTTTCCCACCCTCACTCGCTGACAGCGGCCAGTAAGGTAGCTACGGAACCCAAGTGTCCCTCGTTGCCGTCGTATGGAACTGTACAACAAGCGATGGGATACGATCCTTCTTGTACTACGGGATCCTGTGGGCCGCTGTCAACTGGCTCCCCTCTACCGCCACTCCCAGAGCTGTTGCTACATCCTTGACGATGTTTATGAATTTACGATCTAGAAATGAAGAATATGTCCCCAAATTATTACAGTTAAACAGTAATGCTTACTCTAAACCAATTCCTGACAAGAGCCTCACAAACACCATCCAGGTGATTGAAGGAGATATGCTTGATGTTGTAAAGCATTTTCGAAACGATTCAACTGTCGCCTTTAGCCACTGTATTTCAGCGGACTTTGAAGATTGGAGGCATATGAGCAGAGGCGTGGCAGTGGTTTTTAGGAAGGAGTTTGGGCGGCCCAATTACTCGGACCTCGTGAGGAGTAACCTTACCCATCAACACAGAGAACTTGGTGCTGTAGCCTATGGACTTGTCACGAAGAAAAGTTACTCCAGTAAGCCTAGAATAGAGGACTATAATCAAGCTTTTAAAGAACTCATTTCCGAAATAAAAGACAAGAAATGAGAAAAGCTTATATGCTCCCCTATGGGCTGTATGCGAGACCAGATCACCCCTCAGTTATTCTCTAAAAACATTGTGCATCTACAACGAAGTACTGGTGTCTCAGTTGAAATTGTCGTGCGGGATGAAAGAGCTACTAGAACTTTACGAAACGGACTTAAACACCATGAATTCGTAGCTCTACTAAGAAGCTGTATAGCCCATGAGTTAACCCTTGGAGATGTACAAACTTCACCAGCTTGGACTGCAAGTGTAGAGGAGCAGCGGGACTTGCAGCCTACTTCGGAGAGAGATGACATCCCAATCAGAGGTTCTGAGGTGTCTGCGAGTCTTGACGTTGTGGAAATGTCTGACGCATTAGACAGCTCAACCCACTCAAGATTGTTTACAAAAGCAATAAACTCTAATGTTACTCAGATAAAACTTCCTAGAGCCACACAAAACACTAATTTAAACTCCCCGCATACACTTACAAAGCAGTCGACTTAAATAGTTCTCTTTTACACCCTCACCCGAACAGTATAATCACTACACTACAGACAAAACAAAAAACATTACAACATTTACAAAGCAGTTTAAACACCAAGGACATTACACTTGACATATTGTTTTTAAATATTCAGGGACTGGATGGCAAAACCCTTATATTGGAAAGTCTCTTGGTCGACTTATCTTGTGTGCGGGTAATCTGTCTCTGAGCACTGGCTGAGTAAAGAGGAGGCTGCCACAACTAGTCCTCAGAACTTCCATTGTGCCACTTCCTATAGTAGGACCCAGCATATAAGGGGAGGCACTTTAATATTCACACATAACAACCTAAATTAAATGACTAATATTAGCTCCTTTTGCCAAGAACTTCATTTTGAAGCCTCTGCCACTATTAGTGAAAAAAAAACAACTTATAATTGTATCATTATATCATTCTCCCTCAGGTGATGCAAATGTATTCCTGCAGTCTCTTGATTCGCTTCTAACATTCTTGTGTACATGGTCCAGCTACACTATAATTGTAGGAGGAGACTTAAACTCTAAATTTGACATAAACACAAGCAAAAAAACAGTTAATATTTTTCAAAATATTCTCAGACAGCACAACTTTTATTGTTTGAATAAATTTCCAACCAGAGGCAATAATTGCCTGGATAATGTGTTCATTAACGCCTCAGTTTATCAAGCATTTTGTAAAATTATCCCTTTCCCCTATTCAGACCATGATGGCATTCTCGTTACTCTCACCAAACACTGTCAAGAACAATATCATGCATGTAACTCCTCTAACAATAATTCTAAACTCGTCATTCCCAAATCCCTTTTTGATAATATTTACCAAAATTTTAATTTCTATGATTGGGACCACCTTTTATTACAGAACCACGGCAAAGGGGCTGACCGGAACTTTCAATGTTTATTTACAATCATTTTAAACAATATTCGTTATTTTCAAAAATTAAAACCACTTAGGTCAAAAAGTGCTAATTCCAATATTTCAAATTGGTACACACAAGACCTTTTTAAAATGAAGGACAAATTATTTTATTTATTTAAAGCCTCAAAAAATACAGAAAATAAAGCTATAAAAGAAAGTCTTATTACTTATAAAAAGCAATACAAACAAGCCATTAATGAAGCGAAAATAGCCTACAATATGAAATACATAGAAACTAGTAAAAATAAATGTAAAGCTGCATGGAATGTCATAAAGAGAAGTGGGGGGGTCTAAACAACAAGAACTAATAAGTTTCTCTCCAAATGATTTTAATAATTTCTGCAAAAAATCAATTTCGGACTTGAAAATT
This sequence comes from Stictocephala bisonia, assembly GCA_035578905.1. Classification (NCBI taxonomy): domain Eukaryota; kingdom Metazoa; phylum Arthropoda; class Insecta; order Hemiptera; family Membracidae; genus Stictocephala; species Stictocephala bisonia. Next base: position 78,163 of record JAQJVL010000705.1, on the reverse strand, counting down.
ACAGTAAATAACTCTGCCTCTAATGTCCATAGCTGCAATGCATTTTTAAATCGCACTAAAATTAGTCCGGCAACCTCTAGTTTTACCTCAGTAACTCCCATTCAAGTTCTTGGCGCTGCTAAACGACTTAGCAGCTCGGACAGCAATGAAGTTTACTACATGACAAACAATTTCATCAAACATGTGATACCAAGCGTAGTAAACCCTCTCACTACCTGCTTTAACTTTTGCTTAGATGAAGGATTCTTTCCTGACGCTCTTAAGATCTCAAGGATCTGTCCAATATTTAAGAAAGGTCCAAGAGACAAGGTGGAAAGTTATCGACCAGTGGCTATAATTCCGGTTCTGTCCAAATTGTTAGAAATTTTAGTTTTCGATCAGATTTACAATTTTTTTTGAAATTAATAATTTTATCAGCACATCCCAATTTGGTTTTATAAGAAACAAATCAACATCAAACGCCATTGATAAACTTACTAGAATAATTCTCCAAACAATTGAAGATAAAGGTTTAGCCCAGACTACCTTTTGTGACCTAAGCAAAGCGTTCGATTGCGTGGAACATAATGATCTTTTAAATAAATTATCTTATTATGGTGTGAAAGGTGCCCCCCTTAACTTCTTTAAATCGTATCTAAACAATCGGAAACAAAAAGTTTTTATCAATGGTGAGTGGTCCCATGAAATTACCGTGCAATATGGCGTTCCACAGGGGTCCGTTCTTGGACCTTTCTTATTCCTAGTCTGCATACTTTACTTCCTGCATACATACTTACCTACCTGCATTCTTATTCCTAGTCTGCATACTTACCTTCAAGTATATCAACCACAACCATATTATATGCAGACGACTCTACCTTTGTTAATACAGGTAAACATCTTGCTGACATTACATTATTAGCACAAAATACCATCCTAGATGCGTCTGAGTGGTTTCAAGCGACTGGGTTTCTTTTAAATAACGACAAAACCAAAAATGTATTGTTTAGCTTAAGGTCCAATTCCGTTGATACATGTATCAATAATAACGATTTTTCTTCTTGTGTAAAATTTCTGGGTGTTTTCATTGATGAAAACCTTAACTGGAATCAACACATTGATTATATTGCATGCCGACTATTTAGAGTAATATTTCTTTTGAAACGTTTGACACATTGCGTTAAAATTAGTTATGTAAAAACAGCATACTACGCATATTTTCAGTCCATCTTTAGATATGGCCTAATTTTATTTGGGAACTCTAAACGAATCCGAGACATTTTAATCTTACAAAAGAAAGTGGTTAGAGTAGTTTCTGAATCTAGCTTAACAGAACACTGTAAACCACTCTTCAGATCCTTAAAAATACCAACCGTTATTAATTTATATTTGTTTGATTTAGTAAATTATGTTTTTAAAAACCCTCACCTACTTAACTTCACATCTTCAAGTCAAGTCAAGTCAAAATCTCTTTATTCAATATTGTACATAAAATACAAATGAATGGTGTCATTACAGCTAAGTACATGGTTATTATACATTAAAACTATTCTAAATACATGTTATTATACATAAAACGGCAAAATTTACTACATATAAAATCAACTTAAAAATAAAAAAGAATATATATAATATTTCACAAATTGCGAAATATTACATACCTTCAAAAAATTCAGAGAAACTATAAGGAGCCATTTGAATTAAGAAGTCTTTTAATTTGGATTTAAATTTGGTTAATTTTATTTCATTCTTTATTTCTGGAGGAAGCTGATTAAAAAATTTTGAGCCCTGATATTTAGGTTTTTTGCAGAAGAAATTGAGATTATGTGGTACTATAGCAAGATCTTCTCGGTGTCTAGTATTGTAATTATGATTATGTCCGTTAAGTTGCAATGAATCAAAATTTTGTTTAACTAATAATATTGTTTCAAAAATGTACATACCAAACACCGTTAAAATCTTTTGGGAAGTGAAATGTTTTTTGACTGATTCTGAGTATTCAAGATGTAACATAATTCTAATACACTTTTTTTGTGTTTTTAATATTGCTTGTAAATTTTCTTGGGATGTTGAGCCATATAGAGCTATACCAAAAAATATAACGGAATGTATATAAGAAAAATATACCATTCGCATAGTTTTAAGATCACATAACTATTTTAATCTACTTAGGGCATACACCCCTGATGCTGTTTTTGAAAGGACTTTTTGAACATGAGAGTTCCAATTAAAATGCCTGTCGATTGTCAGACCAAGAAAATTTGTTTCAAATACCTGATTGATTATCTTGTCTTCTACATTTAATTTGATTTCCAATGTTGGCTTTGATTGATATGTTTGAAAGGTTATAAAGTTAGTCTTTTGTAAATTTAGAAGTAAATTATTCTGGCGAAGAAAATTTGAAAAAGATTGTAAATCGATACTTGCGTTTGTTTGAAGTTCATCAACTGATTCAGCAGAAACTTTAAGATTAGCATCGTCTGCATAAAGACATAGATTGTTTGAAATTTGTAGCTTTGGTAAATCTGTAAGGTAACATAAAAATAGAAGAGGTCCAAGGATTGATCCTTGTGGGACTCCGTATTTGATTTTTGTAAGAGGGGAGTTATATTGAATTTTATAATTGTTGCTATAGTTAGTAATTTGGACGAATTGTTCCCTATCGCTTAAATATGAACTCAGCCAGTTGTGTATATGAGAGTGAATTCCCAGATTATACAGTTTTTTCATCATCAAATTGGGGCATATTGAGTCAAACGCTTTACTCAAATCCATGAAGATGCCTACTACTTTTTCATGATTATCTATAGCCTCAATGATTGATTCCACAAAGTTTGTAGCAGCCGTAACCACTGATAGATTTTTCCTAAACCCGTGCTGGCAGCTTTCAAATAAATTGTTTTTTTCTAGATAATCAATAAGTTGGTCACAGAGGGCTCTCTCATAAATTTTTGAAATGGATGGAAGTAGGGCAACCGGTCTTACACACATAGCCACAATACTAGACAGAAAAATAATGCAAAAATAGAATTTTACAGACTTACAAAAACACTTGATAGCCATGTCGTTCAAAGCTTGAAAACTTACAACTTTCTCTTGCCTTTAATCAATAAATACGACCAAAAACTATTTTTAAACAAATTTTATTGTTGGAGTTTAGAAAATCCATTTTACACTTTAGAGGAATTTTTTATGCTTGACCATATTAAATTTTAGCCGTATTTTATTGTAATTGATTTATGTATTTGTTTTTGGGTCACATGTTAACGATATACAACCTGAAGCTTATTTTTTTAATTTTGATTCACTGTTAATATAACTTTTTAATGACTTGGCCTGTTGCTGTATATTTGACATTGTCTATGATTGTATTTATCCAATAGCAAATAAAGATGTATTATTATTATTATTTATTACGTTTTCTTTCGATGTCTCAGGAATCCCGCTTATTTCTATGTTGGTCCTTCTTGAATATTGTTCAAGAGACCTGAGACGCTCTTTCATTCCATCGACGTCGGATTGCAAAGTAGCGTTCTTTTGCTTCAACTCGAGGTTTTCCTTTTTCATTATGGACAATTCTGACTGAATGGACTTCATCATTTTATTGGAGCTGTCTACGGCATTGGAGAGGAAATCTAAAGAGGTCTTAAGCTCCGAAACTTCATTTTTAAAACTTAGAAGTTCTCCAAATACACCCTTCTTAAAGTCCTCCATCACTTGAATCACTTGAAGTAGAAATTCCTTCGTCAACACTGTAGTAGGCCCAGTTGAGTTGACACTGCTGGCCGCAGATAGGGGCTTCCTGCAGTTAGCACACACCCATCCATCCTTAGATGCAGAGCGCGTTTTTTAAAGCTCCACGTCGTCTTTTATGCATTCTACATGAAAATAACGCTTACAGGCGACACAGCACTTCACATCACACTGCTGGCCGCAGATAGGGGCTTCCTGCAGTTAGCTCACACCCATCCATCCTTAGATGCAGAGCGCGTTTTTTAAAGCTCCACGTCGTCTTTTATGCATTCTGCATGAAAATAACGCTTACAGGCGACACAGCACTTCACATCACTACTTTCACTACTACACGATCCATTGCAGATGTTGCAGATTGCCGGCATTTTAACTAATTAATAAACTAAGTGGTTATAATTGCAAGCAAACAAGTCTGAACTTGACGTATACCAGTACACTTGCGGTTACCTATGAGCACGGAACGCTGATAAGGAGCTCTTATCTGCTCGGTGGACAGAGCTGGACTCAAATGCCTTTAAATGCCACATACATATACATCAGGGAAATGTCTTTTACAGTTCTTACTTACCTTGTATGTGACGTAAAGCCATACCGAGGTGACAGATATTAGGTAAATGTCTTTAACATTTCTGACCTACCTTGTATGTGTCGTCAAGCTATTCTGTGGTGACATATATCTGTGAAATTTCTCTTACAATTATGACCTACCTTTTATGTAACGTAAATCCATTCCATAGTGACAGATATCAGTTAACTGTCTTTTATGATTCTGACAAACCTTGTATGTGATGTAAAGGTATTCCATAAGGAAATTTCTTGGATAATTCTCAATTACCTTGTATGTGAAGTAAAGCCATTCCGTGGTGACATTTATGAAGGAAGTGTCATTTACAATTCTGACCTACCGTGTACGCGACGTTAAACTATTATGTAGTGACAGATATAAAGGAAGTGTCTTTTACAATTCTGACTAAATAAGCATTGTGTAAGCGTTGCGGTGCGTTGAAATTATAATAAAAATGAAATAAAGTTTGAGAAGAACTGAATTGTGTGTATTATACATAGGTAAGAAAATTACAATACAATATTTGGTTTGTTTACATTTTAACAGATTCAGAAAAACATGTGTTAATTAAAAAATAAATTAAAATCATAACTCACGTGTTTGAAAAAAGTATAGGACGGACAAACAGATAAGTAGGTAATGTTATTAGTCTTCAACAGGCAAAAGAGATATTTCTCATTGGCCTGGACAGAATGCCTCTTGATGTTTTGATTTTCACCACACGTATCAGACCGTCAGAGCCAGGACAAGTCTCTGAAATACGTCCCATTATCCAGGATAAAGGTGGTAAATTTGAATCGTAAATTGGCACATCATTAACATTGTTTTGCGTAGTTTTCCATTTTATTCTTTGTTTTAGGGTATTTAAATATTTTGACTCCATCGTTTCCAAAAACTTTGTGTCATATATTGCACCGATTCCCACAATTGCCACCTAGAAAGGCGGTTAATTTGCGTGTTTCTCCAGTCGTGTTCAGGCACAGCTACCAGGGGTCTGCCAATGAGAAAATACAGTACAAGTAAACGTCACAAAACACAAATTTATTACAATATAAGCACAAAATGCACAAATATATTACAATACAAGTACAAAATGCGCGAATATTATGGTGATCGATTTCGGTGAATCACGCTCACCTTCCTCGGACCAGAGGGATACCACAAAAGATTCATTTGTGAGTCCCTCTGGTCTGAGGAAGGTGAGCTCGGTTCACCGAAATCGATCACCATAATAATCGTGCATTTTGTACTTGTATTGTAATATATTTTTGCATTTTGTTCTTATATTGTAATACATTTGTGTTGTGTGACGTTTACTTGTACTGTATATGTACCAACACGTATTATGCTAATTAAAAAACTAATGAGAAAATGACCTGGTGTAAGATGGTAAATTTCTGACGGATCAGACGAGAGTGGAGAGATGGGGTTTGAATTAAAAATTGCTTCGATTTTTGTTGACAATGTGATAAATTCCTCGAGAGTCAGAATTTGGTCACCTATAAATCTGTTCAAGTGATGTTTGATGCTTCGGACAGTTCTCTCCCAGAGACCTTCTTGACGTGGTGCTGGTGGTGGTAGGAAGTGAAAGTTTATTAACTGTTCACTGCAAAATTGGTCAATTGAACTTTGAACTTCTTCTTTCTTAAAAAATCTCTTAATAATATTGTAAATTTCTGAAGCCTTGCCTGTAAAATTAGTCCCACAATCTGAATATATATCATTGCAAAGACCCCTCCGTGAAACTAATCGAGTTAGAGCTGCAATGTAGGCTTCGGTGGTAAGACTGGTCACAACTTCTAAGTGGACGGCTTTAACTGAAAAGCATACAAAAAACACATAAGTAAACTTTCATTTGAAAAATTTTCTAACCACGTGAGGCTTCACAGTAAAAGGTCCTAGAAAGTCATTTCCACATTTCCTGAACACACTTGATGGAATGATGCGGTTTTGAGGTAATTCTCCCATCTTTTGAGAAACATTTCTTCGTTGGCATCTAAAACAACGAATGCATTAAAGATTCTGCTTCTGATCAAAACTGGCATTCACAATGCAAATGTTTCAAATGATAGTAGTCAACAATCATTGAAGTGTTTCTTTTTAGGTAGTAGTATGGGGAGTTTTGCATTGTAAGGTAGATGTGAATGTTTGATGCAACCTCCAACTCTAATTAAATAGTTTTCGTCAATAAAAGCTTAAAGGTAAAGCTAGCGAGTCGTAAAATCTTTTACTGCTTTTAAAAGCTTGAGTCTTCGATAAAATGAACCTGTTGTATGACCTTGCAAATAGTTTTGTTGCAGTTCCTGGCTTAAAAATGTTTAAGTGACCTGTTTCCTTTTCTTGGTTTAAAGTGTTTTTCTTGAAACGCAGTATATATGCAACAATCCTTACCAATTTAGTCCATTGAGAAAATCTTGGACCAGGTTTGGTTCTTCCATAGTAGTTAAAACTTGCAGTGGGTCAGTTTTAATCTCAGGCAATTCCTTTTAATCAATTTGACTGAAATGTGGTACACGCCAAGAGTCTTCTGAAGATTGTAGCCACGATGGACCGTGCCACCATAAATTATGAGTTCGAAGTGAATCTGGTAATATGCCTCTGCTAGAATAGTCTGCTGGGTTAAATTTTGTAGAAATATGCAGCCAGGAGTGAGCTGAAACCCATTATTGTATTTCAGCTACTTTGTTTGCAACGTAGACTTTAAGGTGGAGGTGGAGTGTGAATCTATGACAAGGCCACAGTTGAGTCACACCATGCAGTTGAGGACTTTATTTGACAATGTTTTGTGATGACACTGGTGCAGTAGTTAAGAAGTTTTGCCAAAAAGTGAGCTCCACAAAGCTCAAGTCGTGGTATAGATAATTTTTTTAGTGGAGCCACTTTAGATTTTGCAAGCAGTAAGTGAGTCTTAATTTCATTGTCTAAATAGACTATGCGAATGTAAACAACTGAGCTGTAGCCAGCTTCAGAAGCGTCACAGAATCCGTGCAACTGAATGTCCTTTGAAGTTATCGAGAAAACACAGTGAGGAATGTATAATTTCTCCACTTCCAAGAGTTGCGCTGTTGCGCGAAGTTGCGCAAGCAATTTCTTCCATATATCTTCTATGTTTGATGGAACTGCTTCATCCTATTGTAGACCTAAACTACAAAGAAGTTGAATAATACACTTTGTCCAAAAGGTGATTGGTGACAACCATCCACATGGATCAAATATTCTTGCAACTGTGGACAAGATGTTCAGTTGTAATGTACTTTTCTTGAATATCTATGTGAAAGGTAAAACTGTCTACTTCAGATACCCATTTTATGCCTAAAAACTGATTACTGTATTTTCTGTGTTCTGAAAATACAAAGTTTTTTTCTTTATGCTCTTCTGGTAATGTATCCATTAGTTTAGGACGATTAATTTTCCATTTACGCAGTTCAAACCCTCCTTTTTCTAATAAAGCCACAGTTTCTTCCCTTAATTTTAGTCCTTCTTCAAAAGAGCTTGCTCCTAATAACAGGTAATCAACATATGATTGTTTTTCTATTGCTGTGGCTGCCAATGGATACAACGCTCCTTCATCTTTCACAAGCTACTTCAAAGTCCGGATTGCTAAGTAGGGAGATGAACTAAATCCATAAATTACTCTTGTAAAACGATAGATACTTAAGGGATGTGTGGAGTGTTCTCTCTAAAAGAGTAACTTAAAGTTGCGGTCATCAGAATTAACTTTTATTTGATGAAACATCTTCTTGATATCACAAAAAAATATTATTGGAAAATATCAAAAATCTAGTAGAATATCACATATGTTGTTTTGTAGTTTTGGCCCTGAATGAAGGATGCTATTTAGGGACACTCCTATCGAGGTTTTTGCACTGGCATCCAACACAATTCTCAGCTTTGTAGTAGAGGATTATTCTTTCTGAACTGCATGATTAGGTAACAAGTAGTGCTTTTTACCATCTAAATTCAATTCATCATGGGGTATTTTTTCCATAAACCCTGATTGTAGATAATCATTCATGCAAGCAGTGTAGGATGATTTAAGAGTTGTATCAGAATTTAGTTGTTTTTCTAAGCAGAGAAACCTTTTTCTTGCTACGTCAGCCGAGTTACCCAGCGGAAGATGAGAATTTTTTATTGGTAACCGAACAGTGTAACGCCCAGATAGTGAATGATGATGTTCCCCCCTCTTTAATGATGTTCTTTAAAGTGTTTTTCACAAAATACTTCTTCAGGTGTTGGATTTTGTTTCTGTGGTGGTTCTTCTATTTCCCAGAATCTTTTAATGCATGATTCTAAGGTTTGAGATAAAGACAAAGTGAGATGAGATCTAGTGTCAGGTGCTTTGTGTTTTGTAATAGCTTTACCAAGTAATATCCAGCCAAAAATATTATTATATGCAGAAGGATAACCTTTTAGTGAACACTTGAACCCTCCAACAGATATATCAGGAAACAAATCAGCTCCTAGTGGTAAATTTATTTTACCTGGAGTGTCAAAGTGAGGGTCTGCAAGCTCGAAGTTCTTAAAGTGGTTTCTTACATCAATGGGTATTGAAGTTGATGGCAGTGGAGCTGTAATACAAGATAACACTATTGCAGTGTGCAGATTATGATGAATCTTGAAGCGAGGTTTTATGCAACATTTTACTATTCCTTTTGTTGATTGTACTACAGTCTGAGATATACCTTGTATAATTTCTGAACATTTTAGAAGAGGTAGTTGCAGCTCTCGAACACAATTTTCTGTTAAAAAAGAAGTTTGTGAACCAGGATCTGAAAGTGCTCTGTATGTTTTGTACTCACCTTTTAAATTCATAAGTTGAATGGCTGCTGTGCCTAGAATGGTTGTGTAAACTTCCTCCTGATGTGTAGACAAGAGTAGTTGAGAAGTGGCATGTGTAGTTTTGGATTGAACCTCCTTTGTAGGATGTTGCAGTTGAGACCCAACGAGTGTCTTGTTTGGTTGAGTAAGTAAACTATCATTACGAGGTGTGTAATTTAGCAAAGTATGATGACGTCTGTAACACACTTTACATGAAGTACTGGACTTACAAGATTTTACAGTATGTCCTGAAGACAAGCAGTTAAGACAAGCTTGTTTGCGTTTAATACATTCTTGTCTAACTAAAACTACAAGTTCATTAAATTTCTGACATTTGTTAGTTACATGACTTCCATTACAGTACATACAGTTCTGAGAGAATATATTGCTAAAAAAAGTACTTTTCAAACCAGTAGGCTGGTTGGAAGCTTTCTCAAATGTCTTTTGAAATTTAACAGAAGCATGTAAATTGTTTGAAGTGCCTGTTTTAAGCTGAGGTTGACAGGACTCCAAAGACTTGCAATGGTCCTTTAAAAAAACCAAGAAGTTGGTCAAAAGAAGGGAACTCTTAAATAAGAATACTTTCTTTCAAACAGTTGTCTAGTATGTACATCATGGTGTTGTATAACAATGTGGCAAATCATAAAATCAATGTAGTCCACTGGGAACTGCATTGTTCTCAACACAAGACAGTATTCTGTGCATATATCGACTAAGTGTCTTCGGGACTTAAAAGACTCTTCCTTTAAAAATTGAATATTTAAATTTCATTTAAGTAATGACTAGCTAGAGATTTGTTATCATAGCGTTCAGTTAAAAAATACCATAAATTTTGTAGTTTTCTCCTACTAAGGGGAGAGTTTTATCTAAAGTTTGAGACTCTGACTTCAAGAATGAGATCAAGTAATGAAATTTGTATATTTCAGAAAAATTTTTGTTGTCATGTACTAAAGACAAAAATAAATCCCTGAAATGTGGCCAATTTTTTAAGTTACCATTAAAGCTAGGTTATTCAATGTTAGGAAGTTTTACCTGAGGCTGGTTTTGTCCTAAAGATTGATTATAAGATGTCAGGGGCGTCACTGTTTGCATTTTGAGGATGGTAGCTAGGATTTGAATGTAAATTTCTTCACGTGTTCCATTTTTTCCCTTTCTTCTTCTAAATCTGATGTTTGTCCCATACTCATTAATACTTTGATGACTTCTTCATGTGCACTTCCGAATTCTTCAATGCCCTTTTCTATATTATCAAATCTAACTTTAAATTGAAAGTATTCCTGAGAATGTGATGTTATTCCTTCACTTAGTTTGGGTAAACATTCTATTGTTTTCATTAATGACTTCTGTTTGTACGCAATACAGTAAGTTCTTTCTTCAGCTTTTCAGACAATTTTGTTGTTGTTATTTTATCAATGACCAATATATTTTTTTTACTTGCTGTAATCGGAATATCGCAAGACAATAAATAAGCGTTGTGTAATCGTTCTGGTGTGTTGAAATTATAACAAAAATAAAATAAAGTTTGAGAAGAACTGAATTGTGTGTATTATATATAGGTAAGAAAATTGCAATACAATATTTGGTTTGTTTGCATTTTAAAAGATTCAGAAAAACATGTGTTAATTAAAAAATAAATTCAAATCATAACTTACATGTTGGAATAGTAATTAGTAAACACTAAACAATTACCTACATTTAATGTGACAAAAAGCCATTCCGTGGCGACATACATCAGAGAAGTGTCTTCTACAATTCTGACGTACCTTGTATGTGACGTCAAACCATTTATTGGTGACATATATCTGTGAAGAGTCTTTTACAATTATGACCTACCTTATATGTGACGTCAAACAATTCTGTAGTTACATACATCAGTAAGGTGTCTTTTACAATTCTGACCTACCTTGTATGTGATTTGACTTCAAACCAATCCGAGGTGACAGACATCTGGGAAATTTCATTAACAATTCTGACCTAACTTGTATGTGACTAAAGCTGTTCCTTGTTAACATATTTTGGGAAGTGCCTTTTAAAAAATTATAACCTACCTTGTATGTGACGTAAAGGTATGCCGTGGTAAAATACACCAGAGAGGAGTCATTTATAATTTTGACCTACCTTGTATTTGACGTCAAACCACTCCGTAATGACATACATCAGTAAAGTGTCTTGTACAATTCTGACCTACTATGTATGTGACATAAAGCTATTTCGTCCGACAGATATCAGGGCTGTGTCTTTTACAATTCTAGCCTACCTTGTATGTTACGTAAAGCCATTCCGTGGTGACATACAACAGGGAAGTATTTTTTTAATTTCTGACATTGATTTTATATAATTTCAAGCCATTTCGTAGTCACGGTAATTAAATAACTGAGTATTACAATTCTGACCTTCCCTGTATGTGACGTCAAACGATTCCGTGACGACATAAATCAGAGAAGTGTCTTTTACTATTCTGACCTTCCTTGTATGTGACGTAAAGGTATTTAGTGTTGACAGATATCAGGGAAGTGTCTTTTACAATTCTGACCTACCTTATATGTGACGTCAAACCATTCCGTGGTAACATACATCAGTGAATTGTCTTTTAGAATTCTAAACTACTTTGTATGTGACGTAAAGCCATTCCGTGGTGATATATACGACGGAAGTGTCTTTTAACGTACTGGCCTACCTTGTATGTGACGTAAAGCTATTCCGTGGTAACAGAAATCAAGGAAGAGTCTTTTATATTTCTCACCTAACTTGTGTGTGACGTAAAGCCATTACGAAGTGACAGATATCAAGGAGTTGTCTTTTATAGTTCTGACCTAGCCTTTGTGTGACGTAAAGCCATTCCGAAGTGACAGATATCAAGGAGGTGTCTTTCACATTTCTGACACACCTTTTATGTGAAGTAAAGCCATTCAAAGGTGACATATATCAAGGAAGTTTTTTTTTTTTTTTCATTTTTCACTTACCTTGTATTTGACCCCAAATTATTCCTTGGTGACAGACATCTGGGAAGTGTCTTTTACAATTCTGACCTAACTTGTATGTGACATCAACCCATTCCGTGGTGACAGACACCCCGAAAGTGTCTTTTACAAGTCTAACATACCTTGTATGTGACGTAAAACCATACCTTGGTGGTATATATCAAGAGAGTCTCTTTTGAATTTCTGATATTTCTTGTATGTTACGTAAAGCTATTCTGCGGTGATAGATATAATGAAAGTGTTTTATATTTTTATACTGCCTTGTATGATACATCAAACCAGTCCTTGGTGACAGTAATCTGGGAAGTGTCTTTTACAATTCTACCATTTCTGTTTTAGACGCAGAACCATTCTGTAGCTAAGATATTAGGGAAGTGTCATTGACAATTTTTACCTGCCTTGTAAGTTACCTCAAACCATTCCGTTGATGCAATACATAAGGGAAGGGTCTTTTCATTTCTGAACTACCTTGTATGGGACATCAACCTATTCCTTGGTAAGAGTCATCTGGGAAGTGTCTTTTAAAATTTTCTACCATATATTTTAAATGACGTAAAGGCATTTTGTGGCAACAGGTATCAGGGAAGTTCCTTTGACAATTTTGACCTTCCTTGTATGTGACGTAAAGCCATGCCGTGGAAACATACATCAAGGAAGTGTCTTTTACAATTATGACCTAAATTGTATGTGACGTATTGCCATTCTGTAGTAACATACATCAGTGAAGTGTCTTTTAGAATTTAAAATTACCTTGTATGTACCGTAAAGCCATGTTGTATAAACATACATTACGGAATTTTCTTTTACAGTTCTGTCCTACCTTGTATGTGACGTAAAGCCATTCCGTGGAGAAATACATCAGGAAAATGACTTTTACATAGCTGACCTAACTTGTATGTGATGTAAAGCCATTCTGTGTTGACAATTATCAAGGAAGCGTCTGTTAAAGTTCTGTCCTACATTGTGTATGACGTAAAGCCATTCCATGGTGACATATATAAAGGAAGTGTCTTTCACATTTCTGACCTACCTTGTATGTGACGTAAAGCCATTCTGTGGTGACAGATATTAGGGAATTGTCTTTCATTTCTCACCTACCTTGTATTTGACGTCATACCATTCCGTGGTGACAGACATCTGGGAAGTGTCTTTAACAATTCTGACCTAAATTGTAAGTGACGTAAAGCAATTCCTCGTTAAGAGATTATAGAGAAGTGTATTTTAAAATTCTGACCTATCTTGTATGGTGACAAATTTCAGGAAAGTTTTTTTGCTTTGTCTGACTTGAATTGTCCATGTTGTCAAGCCACTCCGTGGTTAGAGATTTCAGGTAAGTGTCAGTTACAATTTTGACATACCATGTATGTAACGTAAAGCCTTATCGTGGTGACAGATATCAAGAAAGTGTCGTTCTCATTTCTAACATTTCTTGTATGTAACGTAAAGACATTCCTTGGTGTCAGATATTATGGAGATGTCTTTTACACTTCTGACCTACTTTGTACTTGACGTCAGACGATTACGTGGTGACATACACTAGGGAAGTGTCTTTTATAATTCTGACCTACCTTATATATAACGTAAAGCCTTTTCGTGGTGACATACATAAGAGACGTGACTTTTACAATTCTGACCTTCCTTTTATGTGACGTAAAGCCATTCTGTGGTGAATACATTAGCAAAGTGAATTTTAAAATTCTTAAATCCTTGTATATGACTTAAAGCTTTTCCGTGTTATTAGATATTAGGGGGAAGTGTCTTTTGCAATTCTAAACTACCTTGGATAAAACTTAAAGCCTTTCTGTGGCGATAGATATCAGTGAAGTGTCTTTAAAAATGCTGATCTTAGGTACATGCACATACAAGTACACATACATATTAATGATCTACTTTGTATTTGACGTCAAACGATTCCGTGGTGACATACATCTGCGAAGCGTGTTTTATATTTCTGACATACCTTGTATGTGACGTAAAGCTATGCCGTGGTAACATACACCAGGAAAGTGTCTTTCACAATTCTGATCTACCTTGTATGTATTGTAAAGCCTTTCCAAGGTGACAGATTTTAAGAAAGTGTTTTTTAAAGTTCTGAACTATCCTACTGTATGACTTAAATCCATCCTGTGGTGACAGATATCAAGGAAGTGTATTTAATAATTCTGACTTACCTTGTATGTAACGTAAAGCCTTTCCAAGGTTACAGATATCAGGGAAGTATCTTTTATAATTCTTAATTACGTTGTGTGTGATGTAAAGCCATGCCTGAGTAACATAAACCAGGGAATTTTGTATTACAATTCTGAACTACCTTTTATATTACGTCAAGCCATTCTGCTGTATTATTTAAGTAAAGTGTCTTTTACAATTTTGACCTGCCTTGTATGTAACGTCAAATTCCCTGGTGATATACATAAAATAAGTGTCTTTTACGATTCCGACATACCTTGTATGTGACTTAAAGCCATTCCGTAGTGACAGATATTAGGGAAGTGGCTTTTATATTTCTGACCTAGTTTGTATTTGACGTCAAACGATTCCCTGGTGACATACACCAAGGAAGGGTCTATTAAAATACTGATCTACCTTGTATGTGACATGAACCCATTCCGTGGTGACCTACATCTGGTGTCTTTTACAATTATGACATACCTTGTAAGTGACGTAAAGTCATTCAGTGGTGATAGATATTAGGGAAATATTTTTGACAATTTTGATTCATATTCAAAATCATATTCTTTATTAACATATTGATTTGCATACAAAGATATTTGATACAAATATAATATTTTGTCATACAATGTGAATCTTAAAACTATTTTAAAACGAATTTAAGTCCAAATTAATAAATGTAGTGTCAATGAACTCCAAACTATAAGATGTCCCTGACAGAATATAATTCATTGTTAATTAAAAATACTTTCAGCTTTCGTTGAAATAGGTGTTTACTATGACTCAATTTTAGCTCTTATGGCATTATGTTAAAACGTTTGATATATAAAGACCCCCTTTTGCAAATTTGGTTGTATTGTGAATGGGATAAAATAATAATTTCTCCGATCTAGTTATTTTTTGGGATTCTCTCACTTTGGACAAAACGTTGATATTTCCAAAAACTATTAAAAGCACCGCGAATACATAAATTGAGGGTCCTGTAATAATTTTGCTCTGCAGGAAAATTCCTCGAAATGACTGTGACCAGCATAATTTTAAAATTGTTCTTAACATATGTTTCTGTGCCTTAAAGACTTTATTCAATAATAGTGAGCCCCCCCAAAAAGCTATCCCATACCTATTAGACTCTCATAATATCCCCTGTAGACATCAAGCAAAACTCTAAAACTGCACGTGTCTTTTAGGAAATTTATAACATATGCAGCAGAGCTTAATTTTTTTAACAACTGATTAGTATAGGTTGCCCATGAGAAGGTTCCATCAATAAAAATTCTGGTATGGTTGATATTTTTTATGTAGGTGAAAGATCTATTTCTTTGATTGAGTTTTTATTGCGCTTAGATATTTGGAAATTTATGGTGGTGGTCTTATTAGAGTTGAGTAGTAGCTCATTTGCTTCAAACCAATTGCTACATTCTTTTAATGTTGATGAAAGGTTTGAAAGGACTTGTTGGCTTGTTTCACCTCTCACTAAGATGGATACATCATCTGCGTACATACATGGTTTTGATTGTCTGTTTAGGTAATTTAAATCATTTATGTACAAAATAAACAGGATTGGGAACAGAATACAGCCTTGAGGTTCACCTACTTTTGTTTCGATCCAAGATGATGGGCCCCGAGTATGAGTGATGCTTACCATTTGCTTTCGTCCCGTCGAATCCAACTTTATCCAACTCCTCGGGTTCTATACTGATTGAGTTTCTTCAACAACAGGGAATGAGCTACACAATCGAAGGCCTTCGACAAATCGCAAAAAACACCAACTACCTTCCGCGACCCGTCAAAAGCCTCCAACACGGCGTTAGTGAAATCAAACACAGCTGAATCAGTTGATTTTCCCTGTTGAAACCCATGTTGAGAACCATCTAATATCTTCCACTTGAGGAGAAACTCTGTAAGACGTGAAAGAAATATTTTTTCAAACACCTTGGAAAAGACTGACTCTAAGGAAATAGACCGATAATTTTTTATCTGAACCCGATCATTTTTCTTGTGAATAAATTTGATTACGTTATTTGAGTTTCTCAGGGAAAGTTCCAGATAGAAATGATGTGTTAATTAAATAGATCAAAGGATACGAACATTCGGAACAAGAAGACTTAAGTAAATCCGAAGATAACTCATCCCAACCTGATGATTGTTTTGTTTTTAGAGACATTATAGCTCTTAAAACCTCTTCCACATTGGTTGGGGATAGAATGATAGTTGATGCTATAGGAGGCCTGAAGTGGGACAACTGTTCTACTGCAAATTGAGGACATGCTTTTGGTGTCAATTCTACAGGTTCATGGAGAAAGAAATGATTAAATGACTGCTCAATATCGTGCCTATCTGAAGTATTTTTCCCATTCACTATCAACTCCTGGATAACATGTTTTGTTTTTTCCTGCCAGTTTCAATTTTTATTATTTCCCATGTGACCTTAGCTTTGTTTTCTGCCCTGCTAACTCTACGATCATTCCAAAACCTCTTTGAAGCTTTAATTACATATCTCATTTTTTTACTATAGTTTTTTAAATATTCAATAAATAAAAAATATCTTGATTGCTTAGTCTTTTTACTCATTTCACATGTATTTATAAGTGATATTTTAATTCCTTTAGTTAGCCATGGCTTTCTGACCTCCAATTTAATTCGAACTGTTTTAATTGGAAAATTATGTTCAAAGACTCTGTTTATTACATGTAAAAATCCACTGAAACGTTCTTCTACATTTTGGGAAGCATTTATTTTTAAGATGTTATCCCAACCGAAAGAGGCCAATTCCCGTTTAAAGTTAACTTTGCTTTGTTCTGAAAATATTCTTTTTCTTAAGGTTTAGGGTTTCAATGGTGGTTCAGATTGGTTATTAGGAAGTGTAGTTAATTGAGCTGTGTGGCTGGACAGACCCAAGAGAATGTTTACTGTATGTTTTAGGTTGACGGGATAGTTCGTGCCCTATTTGAGTTTCTGAGAAGTCAGTAAAGTGAGTAGTTTAGTCAATCAAAGAGTTAAACCCATATGAGTGTAGTATACAATCAACGTCACGGCTAAATTTTGAATTTTCCGCCCCATTAATTAAAGTCACCAAAAATCAATGTATTTTCTGTTTTAATTCTCCGTTCAACATTAAAAAAAAGAGATTCTAAGATGTCAAGAAAATCCCGTTTGTTAGAGTCTGGTGTTCTGTAAATACAAATTATCAACACTGACTGGCCTCCCTTACTCTTATTTATTATTTAAATACTGGAACATTCAAACACACGTTCTACAGCTAATTGACTTATATAATAATGTCGTTCTAAGGCAGTAAGTCTTTCACGGACAAATATACAAGTTCCTCCATTAGGCGTGTTTCTACTGTAGTTCAAAATGATCTATTCTGTATTAAATTGATATGTTCTCTTGGGTCAACCAATGCTCCCCTAAACATATTATATGGCAGTGTATCCAGGTGTGCTTGAAATTCTGTTATTTTATATTTTAAGCTATTCACATTAAAATTAATAACATATGATTGTTTACTGTGGTTTGATTTGGACATTTTACATGCTAAGGCTTTAAAACTATTTTATTACATTCATCCCTGAAAAAATTCTTTCCCTTAGAGTACTATCGTTATACAGATAATTTAAATTCAATAAAGGTGAGCTACTATTTACGTTGGTTTTTACAGTTTGTTCATTTATCTTATGGCCATCTGTTGTTTTGTTGCACAACCGTGGAGAATTTTTGATACTTGCAGGTGTATTTAAAAGTGTGGAGTCTTTGGTGGATCTTGAACGAGGGTTGCAGGTCCGTTGTTATTAGGAATTGTTCTTGGAGGTAGAGCTGGAATAGGGTCGGAAGGGGTTGATGTAAGCAAACTTGATCTACCTTGGATGTGACGTAAAAACATTTCGTGGAAACATACACAAGGCAAGTGTCTTTTACAATTCTGACCTTACATGTATGTGACGTAAAGCCATTTCGTGGTAACATATATCAGGGAAGTATCTTTTTACAATTTTGACCTAACTTGTATGTGACGTAAAGCCATTTTGTGGTGATAGATATCAGAGAAGGGTCTTTTATAATTCTTACCTACCTTGTATATAAGCCCATGATGTGGTAGATATCAGTAAAGTTATTTTTACAAATCTAATCTACCTTGTATGTGACATCAACCCAATCAGTTGTGACAGACATCTGGGAATATTCTTTTACAATTTTAACCTACCATGTTTTTAACGTAAAGCCTTTACGTCATGAAATATATCAGAGAAAGGTCTTTTAAAATTCTGACCAACCTTGTATGTGTCGTAAAGCTATTGATTTTTGACAATTATCAGGGAAGTGATATTTAAAATTTTGACGTACCTTAAATGTGACGTAAAGCCATGTCATAGTAGGTATTAGGAAAGTGTCTTTTACAAATACCTAACTTGTTTGTATCGTCATATAAATCATTGCAGTGTCTTTTACAATTCTGACCTTCTATCAATCAATCAATCAAATCAATCAAATATTTTATTGCCAGGAACATTACGATAAATGCATAGCAATTGTCAAGACTATACTAACTATAATTTTTACCATATACACCACAGTAACACCTCAGTCATACATTTATTGTATCCTCCATTTACCCATGCCAATTCCCCCCCCCCCCCAGCATCGGTTGTAAGTCTTTAATTATGTGGTCTCCCAGTCATATTCCATAAAATCATCACAGGTATAGAACGCCTGTGACGCTAAACAGCGTTTGAGACGATTTTTTAACACCTTGGGGTTTGGGGCATTTCTAATTGAATCTGGCAACTTGTTAACAAATAGGACACCCGCATATAAGGGCAAGCGTTCGTGAACTACCGTCCTGTGTCTCCCAGTTCGGTAGTTGTCCCTGCCCCTCGTATTGTACGTATGTATGTCTCGTCCCCTTATCATGTTTCCCTTAGAGATATAAAATAAGGTTGTTTCCAGTATATAGAGGCAGGGCAAGGTCAACAGTTGCAGTTGTTTGAATGAATCTTTGCAGGATTCTCTGAACCTTAAATGCGCTATAATACGAATAGCTCGTTTTTGCAATTTGAACACCCTACTGAAATGATTGTTTGCGGAAGCTCCCCATAGAACCAAACAGTAGGTAAGATGGGGGTAAATCAAACCATAATACGCCGTTATCAGGATATGAGTTGGGCAATATTTGGCTAGGGCTCTCAAAACATAAATGCCTGAGGCCAATTTGGTACAAACTTGGTCAATGTGACGGCTCCAGGTCAACCCTTGATCCAGGTGTATTCCCAGGAATTTTGAACTCAACGCATCCTCTAGCATGGTGTCCCCCAACCAAACGGTTGGTCTCTCAATGTCCTCCTGTGGTCGCAACGCGAAAGACAAGAAATTGCACTTTGCGGGGTTCACTTCGAGATTGAGGCTATTAAAATATTGAACGCAGCTATTTAAATCAACAAAGGTTTGCTGTTCCAAGATCGATTTTGATTCATTAATAAAAAAAAAGGGTTGTGTCATCAGCATACTGGATGGGTTTACCATGCAATAGTGATGGTCCTATGTCGTTGACATAGATCAAGAACAAAATTGGACTGAGTACTGAACCCTGTGGGACTCCATATCTCATTTCAATCGGTTCAGAGAGTTTGTCTGCAATTTGGAATACTTGGTACCGTCCGCTTAGAAATGAGCGAAGCCACTCGAGTGGTACGCCTCTAACGCCATAAGATTCCAGTTTGTCGAGCAGCTTAGCGTGGTTAACACAGTCAAAAGCTTTGGACAAGTCAAGAAACACACTAAGTGCGCTGTTTTGACCTTCCAACCCCTCTACAACCTTTTCGACAAGACTCACCACTGCGTCTACAGTCGATTTGTTTTTCCTGAAGCCGAATTGGCTGTCAGAAAGTAGGTTGTGTCTGTTTAAAAATTGCGTCAATCTGATTAAAAACAGTTTTTCGAATATTTTGCCTATAACTGGCAAAATCGAGACCGGCCTATAATTATTTGTAGAGTAGGGATCTTCTTTCTTTAAAATTGGCGTGACTTTTGCTGTTTTAAGGAGCGAGGGAAAAACTCCATTTTCGAAAGACAGGTTTATTAATTGTATTAATGGTTTAATGATATGGTTTGAACATTGTTTAATGAGCCACATGGACATAAGATTAATGTCGTTGGATTTTTTCGCTGGGAGCTGCTGAATAATTTTTTCGAGCTCTTCCTCTACTGCGAGAGTCAGTGCCATTGACGAAACTGAGCTCCTCCTACATGTATGGTGGTCTTGTGAAAATGATGGGCGGGATCTCGACTCACAAGCAACAGAGGTGAAGTATCTGTTAAACTCGTTTGCTACCCCCACCTCATCCTCCACAAGCCTTTCCCCAATTTTAACTTTAATTCGTTTCAATTCTTTTTTATTATTCTTTATGACACTCCAAACAGTTTTTGAAAGATTTTTTGATGATTCTATTGCTTTGGAGCGTCATAAGCTTTAGCTGCCTGGATCACCTTTCTGTAAATTTTTTGTATTTTTGGAAAAACAATTTAACATTTTCGTTTGAGGTAGTTTTGTAGATTTCAGAGTAAAACTTGAGCTTTTCTCTTGAAACCAAGATGCCTCTAGTGATCTATTTATTATTCGCCTTCTTAGGAAATGTTTTAATTGTTTTTTTAGGACAGCATATATTTAGGTAAAAATTTAAACAGTTTGTAAAATATTTAAAATTTTGCTCGACTGTCTGCGATGAATCAATGCATCGCCACTTTTCTTTTGAAAGGGAGGTGTTGAGGAGAGCAATGTTACTTGGCCTTATGTCTCTTATTGTTTTGCTAATTTTGGGCTCCCTTTTTATTTTATTTCCACTAATTACAGCCTTTTGGCCATAGTGGTCCGAAATGGCAGTATTGACCACGCATGCCGCGAAATTCGAAATATTTGATATGACATTGTCGATTGCTGTTTGAGTTGTTGCAGACACTCGCGTCGGTGTATCGATTAACAAGTCAAGGCCAAATGATCTTAGTATATCGACTAGTCTTTTTGTGTTTGGATTATTTTTGTTCAGTGCATCTATATTAAAGTCGCCCATTATAACATATTTGTGTTTATGGGACGTTAGTTTAGTCAACAATGATTCAAATTTGGAAAAGAAAATTTCTTCATTTCCACTGGGAGACCTGTAAATTCCCACAATGATTATTTTTGTATTATTATTACTATAAAATATTATTATTATTATTTTATATTTATATTAGTAATTACGTAAAGCCATTTAGTAATGAATGATATAAGAGAAGTATCTTTTAGAATTCTGAACTACCGTGTATGTGAATAAAGCTAATCCGCGTCGACATGCGTAAGGAAAATATCTTTAAAAATTCCGAACCTAACTTATCTGTGACGTAGTTACTACAAAATGAATGGCTTATCGGGAAGTAAGTTTCTTTTACAATGCTGACCTACTTAGTATTTTACGTAAAGCCATTTCGTAGTGAGAGATATCAGGGAAGTGTCTTTTACAATTCTGACATAATATTATGTAACGTTAAACGATTCCAAAGTGGCCAATATCAGGGAAGTGTATCAAAAAACTACGACAAGCTATTTCTTGGTAATATACTTAAAAAAGTGTCTTTTAAAATTCTGACCTACCTTTTATGTGACGTAAAGCCAAGCTGTTCTAACATACTACACAAAACTGTATTTTGATTGCGACCTACGTCGTATGTGACGTAAAGCCATTTCATAGTAATATGCATTAGGGTAGTGACTTTTACAATTCTGACATTCCTTGTATATGACTTAAAGCCATTCCACTTTCACCTGAGAAGTGTCTTTTACAAATCTGACCTATCTTGTATGTGACGTCAAGCTATTTCTTGGGGACATACACCAAAGAAGTAGCATTTTGAACTGCCTTGTATGTGATGTAAAGCCATTCCATGGTGACAGATATAAGGGAATGACTTTTACAATTCCCAATTCCTTGTATATGGCTTAAAGCCATTACGTGGTCACATTCATCACAGAAGTGTCTATTACAATTCTGACATACATTGTAAGTGACGTAAAGCTATTCCGTGTTTTAGATATCAGGGAAATGTTTTTTACAATTCTGACCAACCTTGCATGTGTCTTCAAGGTGTTCGGTGGTGACAAATAATCGGGAAATGGTGTTATAGATATCAGGGAAGTGTCTTTACATTTCTGACCTACCTTTTATGTTAAAAACGTGGTAACAGATATCGGGGAAGTTTCTTTTAGAAATTGACCTAATTTTATGTGACGTAAAGCCATACCATAGTAAAATTCACCAAGGAAGTGTGTTTTACAATTTTGTCCTACCTTGTATGTGAAGTTAAACCATTCTGTAGTGAAAGATATATGAGAAGTGTCTTTAAAAATTCTGACCTACCTTGTATGTGTCGTCAAGCTATTTCTTGGTGACATTCATATGGGAAGTGTCTTTTACAATTCTCAACTACCTCGTATGTGATGTAAAGCCATTCCGTGGTAACGGGTATAAGGGAAGTGTCTTTTAAAATTCAGACCTACTTTGTATGGTATAAATAGCCATTTCTTGAAGACATACATAAGGGAAATGTCTTTAAAAATTTTGACCGACCTTCTATGTGTCGTCAAGCTATTTCTTGAAAACAAATTTTTTACAATTCTGACCCACCTTGTATGTTACGAAACCATTCCGTGGTGACAGACATCAGAGAAGTGTCTTTAAAAATGTTAACCTAGTTTGTACGTGTCGTTAAGCTATTTCTTCGTGACATACAATAGGAAAGTGTCTTTTACAATTATGACCTACCTTGTATGTTACGTAAAGCCATTCCGTGGTGACAGATTTTAGGGAAGTGCCTTTTACATTTATTACCTACCTTGTATTTGACGTCAAATCATTCCATGTTGACAGACATCTGAGAAGTTTCTTTTAAAAATATGACCCACCTTTTACGTATGTTGTAGAAGGGGGCCGGATTTAGCCCCGAGCTCTGATTGGTCCATTTTTTATGACGTAATCCAAGATGGCGGCGCTTATATTTTCCGCCAAATTTTCTAACTCTACTTTTACTGCCAAATTTTAGAACAACCAAGATGGCGGCGCCCATGTTTCCTGCCAAATACCCTAACCTAACTTTCTGTATCAGCTGATAATAATAGAATAAGGAAGGGTTGTAATAATACGACTGTGTGCATCTAACGGACTTTACTATTTAAATTATACTACATCTTTTTCTTCATCACTCCCACCTGAAAACTAAAAAAAATCAATATAAGCTATCATACAAACAAAACTCACATTAGACATTGTAGTGGATGTCTTTCTGTATATGCGTACCAAATTTGAACTAAATCGGTCCGTAAATAACGAATCTGAATTCGGAGTGGTGGGGGGTAAAGATAAGTCCAGAGACGATATTCCCGGAATATTTTCTTAGAGAGAGGTCGGAAATAGCCTAAAACGGTGGTAGTTTATTTCCAGTTGCGGGGGTTGAAAAATTTGTTCAAAGCTCTAGGACGCACCGTTTTCGAGATATAAGCAAAAAACCACATTTTCTGGAATTTTCTCCGCCAACTTCTGGAACTTTCTGAAAGTGGAGGAATCAAGGTGACCAGTACCTCTTTTCATGTTGGTTCATTTTTTGATAGCGGTGCCTATGTTTCCTACAAAATGGCCTAACCTCACTTTTGTATATGTACTTTTGTACTCAAATAACATATCAACTATATCTATTCGGTTACTTTATTGGACTATATCCACAAGATTATTTTAGTTAATTATTTCATATTCAATTATTATATAGATTATTTTCATTATTTTATGCGTATTTTACGCATTTTTGTGTGTATTTTACTATATCTTTTTACACCTATAGTATTCTTTATCTGTATTGTGTATTGTAAAATGGTTCCTGTAAATATTGTTGGTACTAACGAGACTTGTGTTGTTAAAATTAGATTGTACGGTCCTAAAACTACGTACACATAGGTAAAACAAGGGGTTGCGATGGTTGCGACTACTAGGTTTCAACTTCTTTCCAAGGTCAACCCTTTCCTTGCTCACTTAACTCATCTAAAAGACCATTATGTTCAAATTTATGTTATAAAACTTCGTTACCAGTCCGTTGAGGTTTTACTACATAAAAAAAATAAATTTGATTTTAAATGTTAATTTTATTTTACAGTTTTAAGTGATTGAACATTAAATTATTATTGCTACTTACAAATAATCAGTTAAGTTTACAACATAATGTTAGCTGATCAAAGAGCGCTTTCTACCTAGCTTTATCGGTATCACTGCCGTTGCCACTATCACTACTATTTAGTATTGAGGGTGATTTGAGAGATTTTTAAAGCTTATTGCCTTTTCGGAGGACCACCTAACCTACACGTTAGGAGAGGAAACACAACAAAAGACGTTACCACGAATGATCACAGGGAGATGCATTTTATAAGTAGAAAGTAATGAAAAGGAACTAACTGTACCTTTTAGAGGAGATAGCACATATCTTGGAGCGAAGAACTGAGAAGATGAGAGTTGAGATGACCGTAGAGATGGATCCACCAGGCCTGGGGTGTCGATGTTGTCCAGCGGTCAGTTTTGAGCACAACACAACACTGTTAGAATTAAAAGCGGAGTAGCTTGAGAGTAGAGAGATTGAGAGACGAGAAAAACACGATCACTGACTAATGAAACCCAAAAGAGAGGGCACTATAAGAGAGGTCACGGCAAGCGCGACGCCGAGCGAACCGTACTGTATCGCACCATGAGTTCAACTGGGCAGTTAATTTTAGGTATAGGGGTGAAGCGTGTTGATGGGGTTCACACCACCGGATACAAGCGTTAGACAATGTCACCTGATATTTGACTTTTGGCAAGTGCATGTGCATAGAGGCCAGTAATATTATTTAAATTGCAATACAGTAACAGGTGAATATATTATGAGTATGTGAATAACAATTTATGCTTAAGAGATTATAAATACAAATAAGAGGAACAAACTATTAAATTACTGAATTGTGAATTACAACTAACTACATTATGTACAATAACTTATACTAAGTACGGAACAAACCGGCCGCCTTGAAGTACTACTTCAACGAGAATGAATCACATAATTAACGTCCTTTGAGTTGGGCGGCAGGCCGATTAAATGTAGGTCTTCTAATTCATAGGTAATGGGAAGACCTTGGCTGTAGGGCTTGTTAAGATTCCCTGAGCTGTCTTCAGTTGGACGACACGAACCATGCCGTCTGAGCCAGGATGGACCGCAGTGATGCAAGCTAGCGGTCATGTGAGTGGTGGAGTAGAGTTGTGGACCAACACTAGATCATCGACCTTGAGGTTGTCTTGTGGAGCAGTCCACTTTGAGCGTTGTTGAAGAGTGTGCAGGTACTCTATTTGCCATCTATGCCAAATTCGTTGATGGAAGGCTTGGATGAGCTGCCAGTGATGTAGACGATTAGAGGGCACTTCTCGCAGATTAGGTTCTGGAAGCGCTGCAAGTGGAGCACCGATGAGGAAGTGTCCAGGAGTTAGAGCTGAGAGTTCTGCGGGGTCCGTAGACAGGGCCGTCAGAGGACGAGAATTTAACATCGCTTCAACTTGCGTGGTAAGTGTGATAAATTGAGACAAGGTGAATATAGAGAGAGGTGTATTTTTAACTTCTTGAGAGATATCTAAATTAACAAGAGTGAATTGAGGGTCTTTGAAATTATAGCAGAATGCATCTTCATCAGGGGACCAATGAAGTCCTAAAATAGATAGTTGGGGTTGTTTAGAATCTTTCAGAAATCCAGGAGGTTCCAAATGATCCGTCGGAAGGTTCTGTAGGAGCTGACTTGAATTTGACGCCCACTTGCGGAGTTCAAAGCCACCTCGAGCAAGTAGCTGGATGAGTTCATCTTGAAGTTGAAGAGCAGATTCGATGGTTTCAGCACCAGTAACGATGTCATCAACGTAAGTGTGGTGTCGGAGAGCGTGAGATGCTTGAGGAAACGAAGCTCCTTCGTCTTCAACCAACTGAGAGAGAGTTTTGATGGCTAGATAGGGTGAACTGTTCATCCCATACGTAACCGTAGTGAGTTTATAGACTGAAAGATCTTGAGAGGGATTGTTACGCCATAAAATTAGCTGAAATCGCTGATCATCAGGATGGATTTGAATTTGTCGATACATCTGTTTGATGTCACATGAGAACACAATAGGGTGAGACCTAAAGTTAAGAATGATGTCACAAATGTCTGTTTGCAGTTTGCGACCAGTTAATAGAACATCATTGAGAGACACACCGTTGCTAGTTTTACTGCTAGCATCAAATACCGTACGTAGTTTGGTGGTGCTGCTACTTTCTTTTAGCACACCATGATGGGGCAGAAAATAGTGCGTAGAGTTAAGATTTAAATCCTCAGCTTTGACCAGATGGCCTTTAGATTCGTAATCAGACATAAAGTCTTTGTACAAGGTGTGAAATTGAGGGTGAGATTTGAACTTTTGTTCAAGTGATAAGAACCGTCGTTCAGCAATTGATTCAGACGTTCCGAGTTGAACACTTTCATTTTTGAAGGGGAGTCTGACAACATAACGTCCATTAGGAGTGCAAGAGTGAGTGTTTTTGAAGTGTGTATCACATAGATCTTCTTCTGCGGTCTTACGGTTGTGGAGAGGGGGCTCTTCCTGTTGCCAAAAACGTTGAAGAGCAGATTGTAGGGTATTGTCATTAGTAGACAAAAGAGATACAGCAAAGTTCGATACAGCTTGAGAAGGCTGATCATAAGGTGCTTGTCCCATTAAGACAAAGCCAAAATGAGTGCCTATGACATGAGGCATATGAGGGCCCAAAGAGTAGTTCTCTTGGGTTAAGAGCTTAGGCAACAAGGAACCGCCTAATAAGACATCGATTCCACCTGGGAGATGGAAGGTCAGATCAGCGAGTATATATGGTTGAACACGTTTCATTACTTCTGGAGAGAGTGTAGTGCGAGGCATATCAACAGATATTTTGTCCAAAATATGGAATGTGTGTTTAGAAGCCATGAGCTGACCTGAGAGAGTTTCTACGTTGAGTGGTAACATTCCTTTAGTGGAAGTAGAGAGCTGAGACAAACCAGCTATTTTTAAATTTGATGCGAATAGGCGAGTGCCTAAGAGATTAGCTGCACGTTCAGTAATGAAGTCACACATACTGCCAGACTGACAACAAATACTGAAATTTGGCTACGTTTGTTACACTTGCATTTCTATGTACACTCGAGTCAAAAAGATTTATAAAACTGACCCATTGTAAAGAGTTGCCGTCTAAGTGTTTAAGTTCCAATTATGGAAATCGAACGTGTGACACAATGGAAGAGGATGTAGACCCTGGTTCACTGTGAG
Organism: Stictocephala bisonia; assembly: GCA_035578905.1. NCBI lineage: Eukaryota > Metazoa > Arthropoda > Insecta > Hemiptera > Membracidae > Stictocephala > Stictocephala bisonia. Next base: position 50,531 of record JAQJVL010000705.1, on the reverse strand, counting down.
TGGAAGGAGTTAAGGGAACTTCCGGTGGAGTAAGTGATTCAATCATGCTTTGAATTTTAATAAAAGTGTCATTAATTTCGTCTTGATCGTCGGATAGTTGGTTGACAGGAGCGTCTTCAGGTGACAAGCTTTCCAGAACTCTATTTAAATTTCCTTCAAAATCAGACCGTTTTTTCTTTATCTCATTAGCATAGCTAGCTAAAGATCGAGAATTAACTTGAGAGAGTGGAGGTGGGAGGGCTTCTATAGCCTCAACTGAGGCGAGAATTTTAGCATACCTTGCTTTGATCAATTGAGTTGATCTTTCATATGTGGCGAACTTAATTGTACCTGGAGCCATTATAATTTAAAATAGTACTTAATTAGCATATAAATAATCACTTAGAGATTGAGATACTTGCACAAAAATTAAGTGAGGTGAGATTGTCAATTGACAGTTAGCTACTTTGAGAGACAATATTATAAAAACAATGTTATTAGCTATTCAATAGAAGTATCAAAGAGACAATATAATTATTTAATTAAATGAGTTAATATCTTTTGTTAATGAAACATTCAACTATCTAGTTGAGCAAGTAAGTTAAGCAATAATATAGTTTAGAGACAACAAATGAATGTACAAACATAAAAGTTACAAAATGAATGAATAATAATCAGTTAATTACAAGAAATATCAATCCAGTATTCAACAGTGATAAGGTGTCAATGACACAAGTGCAGCAATAGCCTAATTCATAAAGTAAATTAAGATCTCTAATTCAATAACATAAAAATAAGTTAATTATCATTCAAAGAGATGTTAAAAATTAATTAGTAACTATGAAATACAACTTATTAATTGAAAACTTGTTGTCAAATAGTTAGTTGACTTTACTATGAATCAATAATCATACATGTACAAGATAAAAACAATATTGAACTATTTTCAATTATGAAATAAATAAATAAGATCTTCAACTAAATAGAACAATGTTCAATTATATTTACAATGTACTATACTATTAAACAATGTACAATTGCATGAGTAAACAATGAATTAAAGTGTTGAGTATTTTTGTTTACTTTTGATGACAGTTATGTTTGACAGTTTCGTCTACTACTTTATTTCAATAGACAGCTGATTGAGTACAAATGTGACTGCAATATGGGGTGGTGTGAAACCGGTTATGACGTAGCAAGTGTGCAATGGTGGTACGATAAACTTATTTCCGGAACGCACTTCTAATCACGTGCTTTCAAACAAAACATAACCAAATTGTATCCATAAGAATCTGTTTTCACACAAATTTAAATATCGTCAGAGTCACAAAATATTCACTTTGAACAAAGTTAGGGTCTGTTTCAGAAGAGGACCCCCACGCTTGAAAAATTTACTATAACCTAACCTAACCTAACCTAACCTAACCTAACCTAACCTAACCTAACCTAACCTAACCTAACCTAACCTAACCTAACCTAACCAAGCGTGGTAACCAAGCGTGGGGGTCCTCTTCTGAAACAGACCCCAAAGTTAAATGAGATAAACAATAAATAACAATTATAATGCACATGAATGATTGAAAATGCACGCAAGTGGAATTCCTTTGTTTCACTAAAGTTACTGTTTAACCATAGAACTAATAAAACATCCGGACCGGTGTTGACCAATGTTTAGTATTGAGGGTGATTTGAGAGATTTTTAAAGCTTATTGCCTTTTCGGAGGACCACCTAACCTACACGTTAGGAGAGGAAACACAACAAAAGACGTTACCACGAACGATCACAGGGAGATGCATTTTATAAGTAGAAAGTAATGAAAAGGAACTAACTGTACCTTTTAGAGGAGATAGCACATATCTTGGAGCGAAGAACTGAGAAGATGAGAGTTGAGATGACCGTAGAGATGGATCCACCAGGCCTGGGGTGTCGATGTTGTCCAGCGGTCAGTTTTGAGCACAACACAACACTGTTAGAATTAAAAGCGGAGTAGCTTGAGAGTAGAGAGATTGAGAGACGAGAAAAACACGATCACTGACTAATGAAACCCAAAAGAGAGGGCACTATAAGAGAGGTCATGGCAAGCGCGACGCCGAGCGAACCGTACTGTATCGCACCATGAGTTCAACTGGGCAGTTAATTTTAGGTATAGGGGTGAAGCGTGTTGACGGGGTTCACACCACCGGATACAAGCGTTAGACAATGTCACCTGATATTTGACTTTTGGCAAGTGCATGTGCATAGAGGCCAGTAATATTATTTAAATTGCAATACAGTAGCAGGTGAATATATTATGAGTATGTGAATAACAATTTATGCTTAAGAGATTATAAATACAAATAAGAGGAACAAACTATTAAATTACTGAATTATGAATTACAACTAACTATATGTACAATAACTTATACTAAGTACGGAACAACTTCTTTATTAAGCCTCCTAACAGTTTAGTCCTTAGTATGATATAATAGAAATAAAAGTAGTGGTAATGTGTCGGTCTAAAACACGCATTTTTTGTGTGAATTAGAGCCTATGAATTGTATCTTTGTAAAACTAAAATACAATACTCTAATAGATAAGAAGAGAGTTTGCGATGATTTTGGCTACCATAAGTACGCCTACTCACTCAGACAATTGACAGTCACAACTCCCTGGGACCCAACCACACCCAACACACATGGACGATCCACCTACCCTACACATATCACTCTCATTATATCACCTGCTAACCCACTATATTAGACTTTTGATAGACAAACTACTTATAATATAAGTCTTTTGACTAATCATCCACCTATTCAACAAACAGCCCTCTTACCAGACCACCTACCTAAAAAGCATACAAGACTTTTGATATACCACCTACTTAACATAAAAACTCCTGATCGACCATCCACATACTCGCTTAAAATACCACCTACTTACTCAACACACTGCACCCCTGATAGATCACCTACCTATTCATTACATAAAACCTTTGATTGTCCACCCTCTTTTTATATGAGATTAAGATGCAGAGAGGGCTTTCCAGCCCTAACTTCGCCCCATGAAGTAACAATAAAGTACTTTTCATTTAATTTCCATCCAAATACATATACAACCTACCTACCAAACACCATGACCCTACATATCCAGGAGTAAGACTCTTGATTGACCACTCACTTACCCAATACACAGTTTTCTTTACAGACCACCTACTTTCCCAACACATAAGACTATTGACAGACCACATACTAAACATACAACATACCACACACATTACATTCAAAACATAACATACCACGCAAAACATATCATACCACACACGCACGCACACGCGCACACACGCGCACACACACACACACACACACACACACACACACACACACACACACACACACACACACACACACACACACACACACACACACACACACACACACACGCACACACACACGCACACGCACACGCACACGCACACGCACGCCACGCACACGCACACGCCCACGCCCACGCCCACACCCACGCCCACACCCACGCCCACGCCCACGCCCACGTGCACGCGCATGCGCGCACGTGCACACGCGTACACACGCGCACACTCGGACACGCACACACGCGCATACGCGCATACACGCGCACACGCACACGCGCGCGCACACACACACACACACACACACACACACACACACACACACACACACACACACACACACACACACACACACACACACACCCGCCCACCTATACACGTACAGTGGTACTGACCCACCCACCCGCCCATACACGTACAGTGGCATTGACAGATATGTGAGAGGTGTCTTTTACATTTCTAACCTACCTTGTATTTGGCGTCAAACAATTCCATGGTGACATACATCAGGAAAGTGTATTTTACAATGCTGACCTACCTCCTTGTATGTGACGTAAAGCCATTCCATAGTTACATACATCAGGGAAGTATCTTTTAAAATTCTGACCTAACTTGTACGTTCTAAAAAACAATTCCGTGGTGACATACATTAGGAAATTGACTTTTCCAATTCTAACATCACTTGTTTAAGCCGTAAAGCAATTACGTGGAGACATACATCTGAGATGGTATTCCCCATAAATCTGTTACTACGGAATGGTTAAGTCACATACCAGGTAGATCAGAATTGGAAAAGACACTTCACTGATATATGTCAACACGGAATGGATTAACATTAAATACAAGGTAGATTAGAAATGTAAAAGACACTTTTCTGATATCTGTTACCACAAACTGACTTTACGTCACATACAAGGAATTGTAAAAACATTTTACTGATGTATATCACAAAGGAATGGTCTGACATGAAAAACAAATTTGTTTACAATTGTACAAAGAAACTTCCCTGATATCTATCACCACGGTATGGCTTTAAGTCACATACAAGGTAGGTCAGAATTAGAAAAGACATTATCCTTATGTATGTCTCAACGAAATGGCTTTAGGTTTCAAACAAGGGAGGTCAGAATTGTAAAAGAAACTTCCTTTATGTATGAAAACAAGTACTGGTTTGAGGTTAAATATAGGATAGGTAGGAATTGTAAAAGACACTTCCCTGATGTATGTCACCAAGGAATAGGAAAAGGTCAAATACAATGTAGGTCATAATTGTAAAGTCACTCCCTGATATATGTCATAACGGAATGCATATACGTCACATATAAGTAAGGTCAGAATTGTAAAAGTTATTGTTCAGATGTCTTTCACTTCGGACTGGTTTTATGTCACATGCAAGAAAGGTCAGAATTGTAAAAGAAACTTCACTACTAAATGGTTTGACGTCACATACAAGGCAGAAAAGTAATATAAAAGACACTTTCCTGAAATCTGTCCCAAAAGAATAGCTTGACTTCACATACAAGGTAGGTTAGAATTCTAAAATACACTTCCCTAATATCTATTACCACGGAATGGCTTTAAGTCACATACAAAGTAGGTGAGAATTATAAAAGATACATCCCTAATGTATTTCACCATGGAATGGATTTACATCACAAACAAATTAGGTCAGTATTGTAAAAGAAATTCCCTGATATATGTCATCAAGTAATGGTTTAAGGTCAAATACAAGTTAGGTCAGAATTGTAAGATACTGTTCTCTAAAATTTACCATGACATGGCTTTACGTCACATACCAGGTATGTAAGAACCTGAAAAGACATTTCCCCGATATGTGTCACTAGGCAATGGTTTGATGTTACATACAAGATAGGTCAGAATTATAAAAGATACTTCCGTAATATATGTCACTACGAATCGGCTTTATGTCACATGCAAGGTTGGTTTGAATTGTAAATGACGCTTCTATTATGTATGTCACTACGAAATAGTTTGACGTTAAATGCATGGTAGGTCAGAAATCTAAAACACACTTCCCTGATATAAGTCACCACGTAGTGGCTTTATGTCACACACAAGGTTGGTCTAAATTGTAAATGACGCTTCTCTTATGTATGTCACTACGAAGTAGTTTCACGTCACACACAAGGTATGTAAGAACTTGATAAGTCATTTCCCGGATGTGTGTCACAAGGGAATGGTTTGACGCCAAATACAAGGTAGGTTAGAAATCTAAAAGACATTTATCTTATATCTTTAACCACAGAATGGCTTTACATCACATACAAGGTAGGTGAGAACTGTAAATTACACACCTTTGATATCTGCCTCTAGAGAATGGCTTTAAGCCTTATACAAGGTAGATCAGAATTGTAAAAACACTTTACTAATGTATATTACAACGGAATAGTTCATGTCAAATACAAGGTAGTTTAGAAATGAACACAGAAATGACACTCCCCTGACGTATGTCACACACAAGATAGGTCATAATTGTAATAGACACTTCCTAAAATAAGTGACCACGGAAAGTCTTTACGACACATACAAGTTAGGTCACAATTGTAAACTTCGCCTGGTAAAATAAGACGATCTTTAACTTTAACTTTAAATACATTTCTCAGATGTCTGTCATCACGGAATGGGTTGATGTCAGATACAAGATAGGTGAGAATTATAAAAGATACCTAACTAATAACTTTCACTACGGATCGGCTTTACTAATATATAAGTTTGGTTTAAATTGTAAATGACGCTTATCTTATGTATGTCACTACGGAATAGTTTGACGTTAAATACAAGGTAGGTGAGAAATTTAAAAAACACTTCCCTGACTACAGAATAGGTTTACGTAACATACAATTCTGACCTAAATTGTATGTGACGTAAACTCATTCGATGGTTAAAGATATTAGGGAAGTTATTTTAACAATTCTGACCCACCTTGTATGTGACGTTAAACCATTTTTTAGTGACACACATCAGGAAAGTGACTTTTCCAATTCTGACCTTGCTTATATATGACGTAAAGCCATTCTTTTTTTAAGAATTAATTTTTTCTTCTTCTAAATTAAAGCCATTCTTTTCTTTAATTTTTTTAATTTAAGACGTGTCTTTTACAATTTTGACCTACCTTGTACGTGACGTGAAGCCATTCGTGGTGACAGACACCAGGCAAACGTGTTTTCCTAAACGTAAGGTGCTTTCTAAACTACCTTATGTGTGACGTAAAGCCGGTAAATTGGGCCATACAACTGAAAATATATTTACTAGATGTCTGTCACCACGGAATAGTTTGACGTCACATACAAGGTAGATCAGAATTATAAAAGACACTTCTCTAAAATCTGTCATAAAGGAATAGCTTGACGTCACATACAAGGTAGGCCAGAATTGTAAAAGACACTTCCCTGATATCTATCATCACAAACAATGAATGTTAAAAATGTCTGTCACCATGGACAGTTTGAGGTTAAATACAATGTAAGTCAGAATTATAAAAGACACGTCCCTGGTATGTGTCAACACGGAATGGTTTAACGTCACATACAAGGTAGGTCAGAGATGTAAAAGTCACTTCCCTGATATCTGTTACCACGGAATGGCTTTACGTGAGAAACAAGGTAGGTTAAAATTGTAAAAGACATATCCTTGATGTATGTCACCAAGGAATGATTTGACGTCAAATACATGGTAGGTCAGAATTGTAAAAGTCTTTCCTGATATCTACCACGACATGGCATTATGTTACATGCAAAGTAGGCCAGAATTGAAATAGACTTTTCCCTCATATCTACCTCGACACGGCTCATATATAAGGTAGATCAGAATTCTAAAAGACACTCCTTGATATATGTCATTACAGAATGGCTTTAAGTCTCATAAGTAGTTATTTTATAATGGTTTGAGGCTCACTTTTTTTTGGGTTTTCCAAGATGGCAGCGGTCAAGTGACCGGATCCAAGATGGCGGCGCAGTGGTGCCAACCCCCAACCCACTCCCCCACAAAATTTCCCTCACATTACCCTCATTTCCCTCACATTTCCCTCAATTCCCTCACATTACCCACACTTCCCACACATTCCCCCCACATTACCCCCCAAATTCCCTTGTTATACTATACAAAATACAATCATAACCTAACTTTTTCCATGTTATACTATATAAAATGCCTTTTTTTTGTCCAATATGTCGTCCTTATACTATATAAAATACAAAAGATGGCGACCGGATCCAATATGGCGTCCCTCCCTCCCGCACCAACTCACCCACTCAAAATTCCCTCCCAAAATTCCCTCATCCAATATGGCTGTCTTAATACTATAACAAATGCAATACCAACGCGATTGCAGTGCCCTAAGCAGCAATGCCGTGCCTCTGATCGCAGCGCCCCTGGTGGCAATGCCGATCGACCGTAGCGCCCCAAGCAGCAATGCCGTGCTTCCGATCGCAGCGCCCCTGGTGGCAATGCCGACGCGACCGTAGCGCCCCTGGTGGCAACGCCGACCGCAGCGCCCCTAACGGCATCAGCTGGTGACGCATGCGCATCTAAACGCTTTGCTATGATAACCCAAAACTATGCCAAAAAAATCACTGGTACCACTTTGTACGTCCGCCATATTACCACTACTAAAGTTACAAAACCTTCCCTCGAAGCTTGGACTATGCCAAAGTTTAAATATAAAAATATACCTTAAGAGGAAACATCTTGCAACAATTAGTCAAACACATATGAATTATACTTAACATTACTTAATTTCGATTTTCAAAGTTATCTAAATCAGTAATTTTAACAGGGTACTCAATCCCACACGTTTAATTCACTTTCACGTTTTTTTGTAACCACTTCATTCAAACTCACAGGACTTTTTGGAACGGTATTCTGCTACAGTCGTTAGACTGAAGGTTAGTAAAGTTTATTTAGAGTTTATAATAGCCTACTCATCCTAAGTGATGATCCAAACTGTAAACTTTTTATTACTAGGACGAGATCTCCGGCCCAAGCACTCCAGGCACTGCCCCAAGCACCTCAGTCGCTGCTAATGACGTGTTGTACAAAGACCTGGAGGACGCATTTGGCCACCTTCTTTTCCTCCAGATCACAATTTAAAACAGAGTAGCATTTCGCTCTTAAGCCAATTATTTCTTTAGCAGGTTTTGAATTTATTTCGTCTTTGAATTTTCCTAACGCTTTTTTATTTAAATTACTATAACATGGGTGGCTAGGTGGATAGTCAGACGTATCGAAAAGGTGTAATTCGTTTTTCATGTCTGCGTAGACATCCGGAGTATATACATTGTTGAACAGCCAGAAGCGGAAGATGACGACGAGGAAATACCCGCCAGCCAACAGGGTAGGGTGTTGAACTACGCATAGTCAAGACGTGTCGACAGCAACAATGTCCTAAAACATAAATATAAATTAAACAAATTAGACAAAAAGCTATCAACCCTCCGTGGCCCAGTGGTTAGCGTACCCGACTTCAATGTTTGTCATATGTGAAGTAGATGGATCGTTCAGTGTTGTGTTGATTGGAACAACGAAGGACTCGAAGTCACAGTAAATAGTAAATGGTACTTTATGGGTTAGTGTGTAGTTTGAAAAGTACATGTGAGTCGGATGCGAAACCACTCGGACACAAAGTCGTTTTTTAATTCGTACAACTAAATGACTTAAAACTCCCACAATAAAAAAGAACAAATGTCGATCAACCGCAGCGCCCTAGGTGGCAACACCGACCACAGCATACCTGGTGGCATCAACGGGTGACGCATGCGCACCCATCCCTACTTTACAAGTAACCTTTCTCTCACCTACTGTTAGCCTACCGTTTAAAACTAATTCTAAACTTAAGTCTTCTCAACTTTCTATTAAATACCCTGGTAACCTAGCTTCCTCACATAACACCTACTGTTAGCCTACCTACTTAATTACATATTAATATAATTTCTATCAATTTTTGTTATAAACACACTGTTAACCCAGCTTTCTTATATAAAACCTACTGTTAGCCTACCTATTTAAAGTAATTCCAAACCTAATTCTTCTCAACTTCCTACTAAACACCCCAGTAACCTGGCTTTCTCATATAATACCTACTGTTAGCCTACCTACTGAATTACTTTTTAATTCAATTCCTATCAATTTTTGCTATAAACACACTGTTAACCTAGCTTTCTTATATAACTTTCTCTCTTAACTTACCTATGTTCCAAGGACCCATCTACGGCTTCCTAACACCGTTACCTACCTATACTTATCTATCTAATCACAATTGTGTACGTACTTAACACTCTAGACAACCTGCAATACACGTTTTAATTAAAAATCAAGAGGCAGCTATTATTTATATTAATTACTTACTTCTTTCTTTATTTTTATTTAATACGCTGTTACATACGAGGCCTACTGGTGTACGGTAGGTGGGCCTTATCACAAAACGACCAACCCGCGCTCGTTATCGCTAATGGTAACAATTCCATTTTAACGGAAACATTACCGTAAAAATTTATCGACAATTACAAATCAAACTAATCTGCTAAACTATTTACCACAGTATCATATTGGAAGCACACCAATGAATAGATTCTTTGAAGACTTGTACATAACTCAGACTTTACTTTGTGTTCATTTAAAAAAACAGTAAGCAATTTATTTATTTACTTATTTACGGCAAACGTCAATGTACAATGAATACAAATGAGATGACATAATTGCGGAAACATGGACAATGACACAGTAAGTTAAATATAGCTATAACTAAGCAAACAAAAATAATTATAAGCATAATATGTAACAGGTAACAACCATCAACAATTCATGCAATAGCAACTAGCAAAATAACAATCATACATAATTCAAGCTAGCAATAACTAGCATCACAATAGTCTAATATTGTTCATAACCTCATTCAAATAGAGTACAGACAATACCTTCTATAACAAAATAACAGATCTTTTAAGTCCATATCTATTTATTTATTCATTTCAACGGTAATGCCATTACATACACAAATTTGACGACAGGCAAATACAATAATACAAGAAATAGACAAAGTGGTACAATTTAGCAAACAATACAAAGAAATATAATACAGAAAACAAGCTAAAAATTGCTATGACTAAGAATAACAACACGTTTTAAGTAACAATTCCAACTAAAAAACTTAGCCAATTGGTATAAAGGCAATAATACTGTAACAGATAAAAACATAGTTAACAATATTGCAATAGGTGTGTGAGCGAGCGTGTGCCTGTAGATAGGAACCTAAAAGTAAACAAAATAAAAAGTAAACAATCATAATCGGTAAGAACATATAACAAATTAAGAGGAATGGAATAATATGTATTTAAAATATAACAACAATAAAAGCTGTTATATATTTAATAAACATTTCCTCTATCAACATGAGAACTTAACAGCCTAAGATGTTAATTTTTACTCCATTAATGTAGTATTTAATTATCAGAACCAAAACCAATTTAGATATATAGGATAATACACATTTATGTATAACAGTACTATCAGTGACGCTTACCGTAGACTGACTGAGGCAATTGACGTTATATGTTGCTTTCTATAAATTAATCAATAGATTATTACTATTTTAAAACAATTGAATTCGAATGTTTCAGGAGGAATATTATGCACCCCAAAACGAAATGTCCTGGATGAGAAACCAATGGACCCATCACGTTTAACCTTTAAAAACACTGGAATGACTCTATCGAAACTTATACACACATTAACAACGACCTCAACCAGTTTCCCATCGACAGTCTCATAGTATTGTCTGTTGCTCCACCACTGCTCGATAGGTGTTGGTTGAGTCTGAACAAACAACTTGCCTTAGTCAACTACATTAAAAGTCAATAATGTAGTTTACCCTCACATTGGAAACAAACTTACCCGATGAAACTCCCCATCCGAGCCCATCGACAAGGCAACAGAAAGCAGACAGAGAACAACAACACCCAAGAAATACAGTGTTTATGTGAAACACAAAGTGCACCATTTATGTATATTATTAAAAGTGCGTACTATTTATTCATATTATCAAAAGTGCAGCAAAGACGCGCTGTGGTTTATGATAGCCTCCATGACCCCACACTGCTACCTCTCAGTTTTATTTAGTTATTGTTTTTGATTTAACCAGTTTTCCTTTACGGTGAGTATTTAATTCCTCACTACCCTCAAGTAAGCTGAAGGCAAAACTTAAGGGCATTGCCCAATTCCCATGGGACGCCCATGACGTCACCCTACCTTGGTTACTTAAAACTATGTATTAATAGTTATAGGGTCCTGAAAAGGTCCGCTTGTAGCAGAGGTGTTTAATAAAGGTCTGACATGTCGTGACGGTCTTGTTCGTCATGTGTTAGATAGGGGTTTGCTATTATTCGGACATTGAATTCCATGCCCCCTGTCCATATCCAAGTGTTTGTAACATGATGATTAAAGAAGAACAGATTGTTTAAAAGTTGATGTTCCTCGGTACCGTCTTCATGTTTAGTAATTGTCGTACAGTACAAGTGTACTGTACGAATGTGAAAGGGAAAGGTGTGTATTTCCCTATGGAAACGTAAAAAACCTTCAATATTGTAAGCTGTAGTATCTACCATAGTAGTCTTAGAAAGTTCTGTTGTAGATTTAGATAAACTTTATGATGTCATGTATTACTCACTACACTATGTACAAAAGTGGTTTTCCGTTAATAAACAAAGAAATAAACCCGTTCAGGAAATAGGTATAAGGCATGTCCATTAACACTTGTAAGATACTTGAAAACCTAAGGTAGAAGTCTAAACATTAAAGGTTTCGTCATAATATGCAAAAGTGTACCTTTTAATAAACTATGCAGGCTTAACTAGACCTAAGTCAGTAGAACAATATCTAATAGACTGTACAACCAACTCTTCTGTTGGTGTAATTAATACAATGATCGGATCTCACAGCTTGATTTTTATATTATAGTGTACAAAGACGATTCAAGACTAATCACACGGTACTTTATCTGCCCCTCACCAAATAAAATGCATTAACCATCCTCTTATAAACGCTTTAAACCATTTCCAATGTAGGCCTCAGATGAAAACAGGTTATGACCCATTTAAACTTGAACAGAATTACAAAAAGACAGTAATAATAATTTATTGACACATTACATTATATTCAGTAAAATCAATTGATATTCTCCTTATTTCCAATTATCACACGTAATACATAGAACCTTTTTTACCAATTTGTGCTTTATATTTAAATTATTACAAGTAAACTTAATTTTAACAAAGTTTTATCTATTTGTTTTGTTGTAAAGTCCATAATCCATACATGCTAACACATTACATCGATCTTATGGTAAGAATGAGAGATCATACATCAAAATTATACCCTATTTCCTAAAGGTTTTATAGTTTAGGTAGGATTTTAAACAATACGTATAACATTTATAGCTTAATACCATATCAAATTACATTCATACACACTGAAGTCACAAAATAAAGTTAACAATCTACATTCCCATCAACACATTACCTCCAAGTAGAGGGCTTACACTCAATACAAGTTTTCATTAAGTCACACCGAAATAGTAATCTTTTAACAAGTGAAAGTATGCAGTCCCCCTTTACATACGTTCATCGACTTTAAACGAAGTATATCAACCAATAATACTTTTAAAACCTATACATGTCAAGAGACACCCTAACTTTAGACTACCGAATTATTGTACGTTAACCAACCTAAACTTACAAATAACAATTATAATATCCACAAACATATGATAAATTAAGTCTAATAATCTCAAACACAAGGTGATTCCTCACACTTTATATACACCATAGCAATACACTATTTACTGTATTTGAGACGTTAATCTTACAGGCATGGCTCCTGAATGAGTGTAGATGAATGAGTTTAGTCCTTGTTACAAACTAAGGCTACTGAACCCTTTGATTACCATCTATTAACAACACAACAGTCAAGGAAACTATGACATGGAACCCAAATCCCTTAAAAACTACTTAAAATGTCCATAAATAGGGATATTTGTGTACAAAATATGTTATAATTCCCTAAAATTATTAAAATGCAGTTCCATAACAATGATATTCACCCTAAACATTAAAAAATCCTTTAAAACACTCTTATAGAAACCATTAAAACTTAGTTTGAGCTCAAAACAACGTACAAAACTGATGTTACACTTGTAAATTAATTGTTTAACCTATATAGCTATTTAGTTGACAACAATCAGCTGGCATAGAGTAAGTAGCCAATAGGAATAAATTCTCTATAATGTCCACATTTTAAGTCTAGTTTAAAAAAAACTTAGTACTAATGATCCGTTACACATTAAACAAATAAACGAATAGTCAGTCGAAATGTGTCTATCGAAGAAACCTTGGTATTAACAGTAAGAAAGTTTGGTTTCTTTTGACTGTAAAATACTCGATCAGAAAATGTATATTCACCACTCCCAGAGACCCAAACACATGGGGAACCTAGAACGCACTACACCCCTGATAGATCACCTTCCTATTCAATACATAAGGCCCCTGATCATCCATATACCTATCCATAAGCACATGTAAAAGACACCTACCAAGCTCCATAACCCTCCCAATTCAGTAGTAAGACTCCCTTACCCACTCAGCCAACACACAGTTATCTTTACAGACCAACCTCCTTCCAAACACACAATATTAATGACAGACAACCTACTTTACATTCAAGACCTTCCACCTATCCAACACACATGCACAAGACACCTACCAAGCACCAATACCCTTCCTATCCAGTAGTAAGACCCTTCTACCCACTTATCCAACACATAGTCCTCCAGATAGACCACTCACCCCTTCCGACACATAATACATTCGACACACAAGACTGACCATACAACCTACATAGAAGACGTTTGATTATCCACTCACCTACGCAATACACACAAAATACTTGTTTGATCACATACCTATTTATCAAACAGAAGCCAACACACACCCCACCTCCCCAAAGCATAAGACTTTTGAAGGGTCACCTACCAAACATACAAAAATCATGACGAACAAACTACACACTGCGCAGACATGACCAAATATACCATCATACCACCATGAAAACAGTCCTATTGATATACCCCCACCTACCCAATATACGTACCACACACCATACATACAATACCTATGTCTAGCCACCACATACTAAACACACAAGACTCTTGATTGACCATTCATTAACGTAAAACATGTGGATGACCTATGGACTAAACTAACATAAATCCTGATATTTCACACACTTAGCCCTTTTATATACCTTAGACGGTCCACTTACTCATTACACAGCCCTGTTGATAGACGTGACGAGTAGGTGTCACATTCCCAATGTTCTTAACACGCAAGTCTTTTTACGACCACTTATCTACAATACATAACTCACGATAGACCTACCACATACTCTGTAAACATGACTTAATAGAAAGACCCTTTACAAAACACACTGTCCCTTGATAAAACACCCACCTAATCAGCACAAAAGACTTGATAGAACACCTACTTAGCATTCAAGACGTACCACACATTCTACATCAACCATCTACCTACTCAACAGAAAAAAAGACCAACCACACACTCTACATATAAGACTCTTGGTTGGTCCCCCACCAACTCAACACCTCTGATACACCATTCACTTGAACAGTACATAAAACCTTAGAATGACACCCAACATTCATGGAAGACCTACCTACCAAACGTACAACTTGATCGACCACCCACCTACTCAACGCCTCTGATACACCATTCACCTGAACATCACATAAAACCTTAGAATGACACCCAACATTCATGGAAGACCTACCTACCAAACGTACAACTTGATCGACCACCCACCTACTCAACGCCTCTGATACACCATTAACCTGAACATCACATAAAACCTTAGAATGACACCCAACATTCATGGAAGACCTACCCACCAAACGTACAACTTGATCGACCACCCACCTACTCAACGCCTCTGATACACTATTCACCTGAACATTACATAAAACCTTAGAATGACACCCAAAATTCATTAAAGACCTACCTACTAAACGTACAACTTGATCGACCACCCACCTACTCAACGCCTCTGATACACCATTCACCTGAACATTACATAAAACCTTAGAATGACACCCAACATTCATGGAAGACCTACCTACCAAACATACAACTTGATCGACCACCCACCTACTCAACGCCTCTGATACACCATTCACCTGAACATTACATAAAACCTTAGAATGACACCCAACATTCATGGAAGACCTACCTACCAAACGTACAACTTGATCGACCACCCACCTTTACATCACATACAGTACTCTCGATAGACCACTTAACTACACATTACATAAAGCCTTTGATTAATCCTCAATCCTAACATTCATGAACAACCAACCTCCCAAACATACGAACTGACCACCAACAAAAACAAAGACTTTACGTACAACCTCCCATTTAACATACAAGACCAACCACACACCATAAAATCATGACTTAACATGAACAAGCCACCTACCTACCTACCTACATAACATCCAAAACTCTTGACTTACCACCCACCTACTCTACACACAGATAGACTACCTAACTAACCATTACATAAAACCGTAGATTGACATCCAAAATTCATGAAAGACCTACCTACCAAACGTACAACTTGATCGACCACCCACCTTTACATCACATACAGTACTCTCGATAGACCACTTAACTTCACATTACATAAAGCCTTTGATTAACCCTCAATCCTAACATTCATGAACAACCAACCTCCCAAACATACGAACTGACCACCAACAAAAACAAAGACTTTACGTACAACCTCCCATTTAACATACAAGACCAACCACACACCATACAATCATGACTTAACATGAACAAGCCACCTACCTACCTACCTACATAACATCCAAAACTCTTGACTTACCACCCACCTACTCTACACACAGATAGACTACCTAACTAACCATTACATAAAACCATAGATTGACATCCAACATTCATGGAAGACCTACCTACCAAACGTACAACTTGATCGACCACCCACCTTCACATCACACTTTCATCTTGATAATCCAATCACCCTCCCATAAAAAGACTCTCCACCTGCTCAACATACAACACCTCTGATACACCATCCACTTGAACATTACATAAAACCTGTGATATTCCACCCAATCACCAAACACACACGACTCTTAATAGACCAATCCACCTACCTCTGCACACACGATTCCTTAGGACACACTCTACACCCACCACTCATTCTTCAGACAAAACTCCTGGAGACCTACCCATCCACCATAAAAACACTATTGCTTCATATAATCATGTTTTAAAATAACATTACTACACTGTAAGATAGGTTTAATATAGCTAAAGACCTAAAATGTTTCATAAAATTCTGTTTTCTCTAGATATATGAGAACCGTTGATGGAAAACATACAAACTAAACATAGAAAATAAGAATCAGCTAGTATTTTAATAGAAATTCTGCTATACAACAAAAAAATACGAGAGAAAGTTAAGTTTAAAAACAATGAACATAGAGAAAGTTAGGTTTAAAAATTTGAACATAGAAAAAGTTAGGTTTAAAAAAATGAACATAGAAAAAGTTAGGTTAGCAAACATAGGAAAATTTCAGTTCAAATTGACTTTTGTTAATTTTAACAACTTGTGGGAAAAGTAAGGATAGCAATCAACCTTTCGGTGATGAATGTTGGGTGTCATTATAAGGTTTTATGTGATGTTCAGGTGAATGGTGTATCAGAGGCGTTGAGTAGGTGGGTGGTCGATCAAGTTGTACGTTTGGTAGGTAGGTCTTCCATGAATGTTGGGTGTCATTCTAAGGTTTTATGTAATGTTCAGGTGAATGGTGTATCAGAGGCGTTGAGTAGGTGGGTGGTCGATCAAGTTGTACGTTTGGTAGGTAGGTCTTCCATGAATGTTGGGTGTCATTCTAAGGTTTTATGTGATGTTCAGGTGAATGGTGTATCAGAGGCGTTGAGTAGGTGGGTGGTCGATCAAGTTGTACGTTTGGTAGGTAGGTCTTCCATGAATGTTGGGTGTCATTCTAAGGTTTTATGTGATGTTCAGGTGAATGGTGTATCAGAGGCGTTGAGTAGGTGGGTGGTCGATCAAGTTTTACGTTTGGTAGGTAGGTCTTCCATGAATGTTGGGTGTCATTCTATGGTTTTATGTACTGTTCAAGTGAATGGTGTATCAGAGGTGTTGAGTTGGTGGGGGACCAACCAAGAGTCTTATATGTAGAGTGTGTGGTTGGTCTTTTTTTCTGTTGAGTAGGTAGATGGTTGATGTAGAATGTGTGGTACGTCTTGAATGCTAAGTAGGTGTTCTATCAAGTCTTTTGTGCTGATTAGGTGGGTGTTTTATCAAGGGACAGTGTGTTTTGTAAAGGGTCTTTCTATTAAGTCATGTTTACAGAGTATGTGGTAGGTCTATCGTGAGTTATGTATTGTAGATAAGTGGTCGTAAAAAGACTTGCGTGTTAAGAACATTGGGAATGTGACACCTACTCGTCACGTCTATCAACAGGGCTGTGTAATGAGTAAGTGGACCGTCTAAGGTATATAAAAGGGCTAAGTGTGTGAAATATCAGGATTTATGTTAGTTTAGTCCATAGGTCGTCCACATGTTTTACGTTAACGAATGGTCAATCAAGAGTCTTGTGTGTTTAGTATGTGGTGGCTAGACATAGGTATTGTATGTATGGTGTGTGGTACGTATATTGGGTAGGTGGGGGTATATCAATAGGACTGTTTTCATGGTGGTATGATGGTATATTTGGTCATGTCTGCGCAGTGTGTAGTTTGTTCGTCATGATTTTTGTATGTTTGGTAGGTGACCCTTCAAAAGTCTTATGCTTTGGGGAGGTGGGGTGTGTGTTGGCTTCTGTTTGATAAATAGGTATGTGATCAAACAAGTATTTTGTGTGTATTGCGTAGGTGAGTGGATAATCAAACGTCTTCTATGTAGGTTGTATGGTCAGTCTTGTGTGTCGATGTATTATGTGTCGGAAGGGGTGAGTGGTCTATCTGGAGGACTATGTGTTGGATAAGTGGGTAGAAGGGTCTTACTACTGGATAGGAAGGGTATTGGTGCTTGGTAGGTGTCTTGTGCATGTGTGTTGGATAGGTGGAAGGTCTTGAATGTAAAGTAGGTTGTCTGTCATTAATATTGTGTGTTTGGAAGGAGGTTGGTCTGTAAAGATAACTGTGTGTTGGCTGAGTGGGTAAGGGAGTCTTACTACTGAATTGGGAGGGTTATGGAGCTTGGTAGGTGTCTTTTACATGTGCTTATGGATAGGTATATGGATGATCAGGGGTCGTATGTATTGAATAGGAAGGTGATCTATCAGGGTTGTAGTGTGTTCTAGGTTCCCCATGTGTTTGGGTCTCTGGGAGTGGTGAATATACATTTTCTGATCGAGTATTTTACAGTCAAAAGAAACCAAACTTTCTTACTGTTAATACCAAGGTTTCTTCGATAGACACATTTCGACTGACTATTCGTTTATTTGTTTAATGTGTAACGGATCATTAGTACTAAGTTTTTTTTAAACTAGACTTAAAATGTGGACGTTATAGAGAATTTATTCCTATTGGCTACTTACTCTTTGCCAGCTGATTGTTGTCAACTAAATAGCTATATAGGTTAAACAATTAATTTACAAGTGTAACATCAGTTTTGTACGTTGTTTTGAGCTCAAACTAAGTTTTAATGGTTTCTATAAGAGTGTTTTAAAGGGTTTTTTAATGTTTAGGGTGAATATCATTGTTATGGAACTGCATTTTAATAATTTTAGGGAATTATAACATATTTTGTACACAAATATCCCTATTTATGGACATTTTAAGTAGTTTTTAAGGGATTTGGGTTCCATGTCATAGTTTCCTTGACTGTTGTGTTGTTAATAGATGGTAATCAAAGGGTTCAGTAGCCTTAGTTTGTAACAAGGACTAAACTCATTCATCTACACTCATTCAGGAGCCATGCCTGTAAGATTAACGTCTCAAATACAGTAAATAGTGTATTGCTATGGTGTATATAAAGTGTGAGGAATCACCTTGTGTTTGAGATTATTAGACTTAATTTATCATATGTTTGTGGATATTATAATTGTTATTTGTAAGTTTAGGTTGGTTAACGTACAATAATTCGGTAGTCTAATGTTAGGGTGTCTCTTGACATGTATAGGTTTTAAAAGTATTATTGGTTGATATACTTCGTTTAAAGTCGATGAACGTATGTAAAGGGGGACTGCATACTTTCACTTGTTAAAAGATTACTATTTCGGTGTGACTTAATGAAAACTTGTATTGAGTGTAAGCCCTCTACTTGGAGGTAATGTGTTGATGGGAATGTAGATTGTTAACTTTATTTTGTGACTTCAGTGTGTATGAATGTAATTTGATATGGTATTAAGCTATAAATGTTATACGTATTGTTTAAAATCCTACCTAAACTATAAAACCTTTAGGAAATAGGGTATAATTTTGATGTATGATCTCTCATTCTTACCATAAGATCGATGTAATGTGTTAGCATGTATGGATTATGGACTTTACAACAAAACAAATAGATAAAACTTTGTTAAAATTAAGTTTACTTGTAATAATTTAAATATAAAGCACAAATTGGTAAAAAAGGTTCTATGTATTACGTGTGATAATTGGAAATAAGGAGAATATCAATTGATTTTACTGAATATAATGTAATGTGTCAATAAATTATTATTACTGTCTTTTTGTAATTCTGTTCAAGTTTAAATGGGTCATAACCTGTTTTCATCTGAGGCCTACATTGGAAATGGTTTAAAGCGTTTATAAGAGGATGGTTAATGCATTTTATTTGGTGAGGGGCAGATAAAGTACCGTGTGATTAGTCTTGAATCGTCTTTGTACACTATAATATAAAAATCAAGCTGTGAGATCCGATCATTGTATTAATTACACCAACAGAAGAGTTGGTTGTACAGTCTATTAGATATTGTTCTACTGACTTAGGTCTAGTTAAGCCTGCATAGTTTATTAAAAGGTACACTTTTGCATATTATGACGAAACCTTTAATGTTTAGACTTCTACCTTAGGTTTTCAAGTATCTTACAAGTGTTAATGGACATGCCTTATACCTATTTCCTGAACGGGTTTATTTCTTTGTTTATTAACGGAAAACCACTTTTGTACATAGTGTAGTGAGTAATACATGACATCATAAAGTTTATCTAAATCTACAACAGAACTTTCTAAGACTACTATGGTAGATACTACAGCTTACAATATTGAAGGTTTTTTACGTTTCCATAGGGAAATACACACCTTTCCCTTTCACATTCGTACAGTACACTTGTACTGTACGACAATTACTAAACATGAAGACGGTACCGAGGAACATCAACTTTTAAACAATCTGTTCTTCTTTAATCAACGTGTTGCAAACACTTGGATATGGACAGGGGGCATGGAATTCAATGTCCGAATAATAGCAAACCCCTATCTAACACATGACGAACAAGACCGTCACGACATGTCAGACCTTTATTAAACACCTCTGCTACAAGCGGACCTTTTCAGGACCCTATAACTATTAATACATAGTTTTAAGTAACCAAGGTAGGGTGACGTCATGGGCGTCCCATGGGAATTAGGCAATGCCCTTAAGTTTTGCCTTCAGCTTACTTGAGGGTAGTGAGGAATTAAATACTCACCGTAAAGGAAAACTGGTTAAATCAAAAACAATAACTAAATAAAACTGAGAGGTAGCAGTGTGGGGTCATGGAGGCTATCATAAACCACAGCGCGTCTTTGCTGCACTTTTGATAATATGAATAAATAGTACGCACTTTTAACAATATACATAAATGGTGCACTTTGTGTTTCACATAAACACTGTATTTCTTGGGTGTTGTTGTTCTCTGTCTGCTTTCTGTTGCCTTGTCGATGGGCTCGGATGGGGAGTTTCATCGGGTAAGTTTGTTTCCAATGTGAGGGTAAACTACATTATTGACTTTTAATGTAGTTGACTAAGGCAAGTTGTTTGTTCAGACTCAACCAACACCTATCGAGCCGTGGTGGAGCAACAGACAATACTATGAGACTGTCGATGGGAAACTGGTTGAGGTCGTTGTTAATGTGTGTATAAGTTTTGATAGAGTCATTCCAGTGTTTTTAAAGGTTAAACGTGATGGGTCCATTGGTTTCTCATACAGGACATTTCGTTTTGGGGTGCATAATATTCCTCCTGAAACATTCGAATTCAATTGTTTTAAAATAGTAATAATCTATTGATTAATTTATAGAAAGCAACATATAACGTCAATTGCCTCAGTCAGTCTACGGTAAGCGTCACTGATAGTACTGTTATACATAAATGTGTATTATCCTATACAGGGTGAGTCTCTACTGACACCATTAAATTTACCTGTTTGTTGTACTCACAAAAAGGAACAAAAAAGGCCATATTAACCTGTGTCCGATTCTCAACCGTTTGGCTGTAAGGGCTCATATTGTGTGTTTTTAAAATTACTTGACATTAACTCACTGATTGAGCTACAAAAACCAAAGCAAAACACCTACTAGATTCTTATTAATACCATTGAAAAGATCGTTAAATTCTCTATAAATGTCAATTATTTTGCAAGCAAACATAAAAAAAACTAGATTTCCTAGAGGAATTTCACTAAACAAATATGCAACATGTATTTTCTCCAATTGTTTAAGACCCCATATCAGCACATAAATGTAGTCTAATTTAATGTAAAGTTAAGTAGAAAACTTTTCTCACTAATAAGCTTGGAATAGATGTATAATTTAATTGGGTTGAATATCATGAAACCAAAAATAACACCTAAAATATTTCATAAAACATGGTTCATTCGGTTGTACTTAACAAACAAATTGTCACTCTTTACGAAATAAAAAACATAATAACTGTAATATTTAGATAATCATGCTTTTATTATAACAAAAACTACTTTAATAAGTGTTCAATATGTCCACCATTTTCCCTTATGCAGGTTCCTCAGCTCCCTTACACTTGCCTTTTGATTTCATTTCTAAGGCGTCTAACAGCCTTCACGATTCAAAATCTCAATTCTTCGGCTGTTTGTACTGGACTTCTGTACACTTCTTACTTCAAAGAACCCCAGACTTAGTAATCAATAGGGTTGAGGTCAGGGGACCGTGGTGGCCAAGCAACAGCACATGTTGAAGTGTAGTGGTGCTCCATTTGCCTGGACCAATTCCAACGGCAGAGAAGGTCTGGTAGGATATTATTTAGAAATTAATGGTATTGAACTCCAGTTAATGATGTAGGGAGATCAAGGTAGGGACCTATCAGCATGTTCCCTATCAGTCCAGCCCACACGTTTAACTTAAACCTAGTTTGGCTCCGTGATTCACGACAAAGATGTGGGTTTTCAGTGTCATAGAAGTGTTCATTGTAGTAGTTAAAAACACCGCCTCGTGTAAATGTAGATTCGTCTTCCACAAGATTGTTTTAAGAAAATCTGCATTATCGTGCTGTAAAACCCATTGACAAAATTGACGTCTCAGAGGAGGGTCTCTGGGTTCAATTGTCTGGACACGAGTAAAGTGGTATGGGTGTATTTGATTTTTACGCTATAGTCTCGACACAATCGACTGGCTTACTACACATTCAGTAGCAATAATTCTTCTTGTACTTGTTCTTGGATCTCTTTTGACTTGGGCAAGTACAGCTTCCTCTAACCCAACATCTTGTATGATGTTACCATCCAAGAGTCATTGACAGGAAATCTACCAGTTTCACGCAGAAAATTATGAACCCTTACAAATTTTCTTACATCAGGAATTCTTCTCTCTGGAAATCAACGAATGTATTCTCTATGACACAATAGAAGAAATGCTAATACCCTCACTAATTTTAAGCTAATTATGCTTAAGTATAAAAATAAAAGTAAAAATAAATATTTCCAAATTGTCCAAAGAAGATGATTTGTGTTTTCACAGACTAATATGAGTAACTACTGTTCAAAATGGGGTAATATTTACAACAGCTGATTTCAGGTACAGAATAATAATAAAAGTGTAACAGCGGATTTCAAATAATAGTCCAATCAGCTCATTATGGAAGTTACATGAGAAAAAAAACAAAAAAAAAAACAGGCACATGTTGAGTTTGGTAGTTAAGTGCAACCGAATAAACCATGTTTTATGAAATATTTTAGGTGTTATTTTTGGTTTCATGATATTTAACCTAATTAAATTATACATCTATTCCAAGCTTATTAGTGAGAAAAATTTCTACTTAAATTTACATTAAATTAGACTACATTTATGTGCTGATATGGGGTCTTAAATAATTGGAGAAAAATACATGTTGCATATTTGTTTAATAAACTTCCTCTAGGAAATCTAGTTTTTATTTATGTTTGCTTGCAAAATAATTGACATTTATAGAAAATTTAACGATCTTTTCAATGGTATTAATAAGAATCTAGTAGGTGTTTTGCTTTGGTTTTTGTAGCTCAATCAGTGAGTTAATGTCAAGTAATTTTAAAAACACACAATATGAGCCCTTACAGCCAAACGGTTGAGAATCGGACACAGGTTAATATGGACTTTTTTGTTCCTTTTTGTGAGTACAACAAACAGGTAAATTTAATGGTGTCAGTAGAGACTCACCCTGTATATCTAAATTGGTTTTGGTTCTGATAATTAAATACTTCATTAATGGAGTAAAAACTAACATCCTAGGCTGTTAAGTTCTCATGTTGATAGAGGAAATGTTTATTAAATATATAACAGCTTTTATTGTTGTTATATTTTAAATACATATTATTCCATTCCTCTTAATTTGTTATATGTTCTTACCGATTATGATTGTTTACTTTTTATTTTGTTTACTTTTAGGTTCCTATCTACAGGCACACGCTCGCTCACACACCTATTGCAATATTGTTAACTATGTTTTTATCTGTTACAGTATTATTGCCTTTATACCAATTGGCTAAGTTTTTAGTTGGAATTGTTACTTAAAACGTGTTGTTATTCTTAGTCATAGCAATTTTTAGCTTGTTTTCTGTATTATATTTCTTTGTATTGTTTGCTAAATTGTACCACTTTGTCTATTTCTTGTATTATTGTATTTGCCTGTCGTCAAATTTGTGTATGTAATGGCATTACCGTTGAAATGAATAAATAAATAGATATGGACTTAAAAGATCTGTTATTTTGTTATGGAAGTTATTGTCTGTACTCTATATGAATGAGGTTATGAACAATATTAGACTATTGTGATGCTAGTTATTGCTAGCTTGAATTATGTATGATTGTTATTTTGCTAGTTGCTGTTGCATGAATTGTTGATGGTTGTTACCTGTTACATATTATGCTTATAATTATTTTTGTTTGCTTAGTTATAGCTATATTTAACTTACTGTGTCATTGTCCATGTTTCCGCAATTATGTCATCTCATTTGTATTCATTGTACATTGACGTTTTCCGTAAATAAGTAAATAAATAAATTGCTTACTGTTTTTTTAAATGAACACAAAGTAAAGTCTGAGTTATGTACAAGTCTTCAAAGAATCTATTCATTGATGTGTTTCCAATATGATACTGTGGTAAATAGTTTAGCAGATTAGTTTGATTTGTAACTGTCGATAAATTTTTACGGTAATGTTTCCGTTGAAATGGAATTCTTACCATTAGCAATAACGAGCGTGGGTTGGTTGTTTTGTGATAAGGCCCACCTACCGTACACCAGTAGGCCTCGTATGTAACAGCGTATTAAATAAAAATAAAGAAAGAAGTAAGTAATTAATATAAATAATAGCTGCCTCTTGATTTTTAATTAAAACGTGTATTGCAGGTTGTCTAGAGTGTTAAGTACGTACACAACCATGATTAGATAGATAAGTATAGGTAGGTAACGGTGTTAGGAAGCCGTAGATGGGTCCTTGGAACATAGGTAAGTTAAGAGAGAAAGTTATATAAGAAAGCTAGGTTAACAGTGTGTTTATAGCAAAAATTGATAGGAATTGAATTAAAAAGTAATTCAGTAGGTAGACTAACAGTAGGTATTATATGAGAAAGCTAGGTTACCGGGTTGTTTAGTAGGAAGTTGAGAAGAATTAGGTTTGGAATTACTTTAAATAGGTAGGCTAACAGTAGGTTTTATATAAGAAAGCTGGGTTAACAGTGTGTTTATAACAAAAATTGATAGAAATTATATTAATATGTAATTAAGAAGTAGGCTAACAGTAGGTGTTATGTGAGGAAGCTAGGTTACCAGGGTATTTAATAGAAAGTTGAGAAGACTTAAGTTTAGAATTAGTTTTAAACGGTAGGCTAACAGTAGGTGAGAGAAAGGTTACTTGTAAAGTAGGGATGGGTGCGCATGCGTCACCCGTTGATGCCACCAGGTACGCTGTGGTCGGTGTTGCCACCTAGGGCGCTGCGGTCGATCGACATTTGTTCTTTTTTATTGTGGGAGTTTTAAGTCATTTAGTCAACTACTTTGTTTCCGAGTGGTTTCGCATCCGACTCACATGTACTTTTCAAACTACACACTAACCCATAAAGTACCATTTACTATTTACTGTGACTTCGAGTCCTTCGTTGTTCCAATCGACACAACACTGAACGATCCATCTACTTCACATATGACAAACATTGAAGTCGGGTACGCTAACCACTGGGCCACGGAGGGTTGATAGCTTTTTGTCTAATTTGTTTAATGTATATTTATGTTTTAGGACATTGTTGCTGTCGAAACGTCTGGACTATGCGTAGTTCACCACCCTACCCTGTTGGCTGGCGGGTATTTCCTCGTCGTCATCTTCCACTTCTGGCTGTTCAACAATGTATATACTCCGGATGTCTACGCAGACATGAAAAACGAATTACACCTTTTCGATACGTCTGACTATCCACCTAGCCACCCATGTTATAGTAATTTAAATAAAAAAGCGTTAGGAAAATTCAAAGATGAACTAAATTCAAAACCTGCTAAAGAAATAATTGGCTTGAGAGCGAAATGCTACTCTGTTTTAAATTGTGATCTAGAGGAAAAGAAGGTGGCCAAAGGCGTCCTCCAGGTCTTTGTACAACACGTCATTAGCAGCGACTGAGGTGCTTGGGGCAGTGCCTGGAGTGCTTGGGCCGGAGACCTCGTCCTAGTAATAAAAAGTTTACAGTTTGGATCATCACTTAGGATGAGTAGGCTATTATAAACTCTAAATAAACTTTACTAACCTCCAGTCTAACGACTGTAGCAGAATACCGTTCCAAAAAGTCCTGTGAGTTTGAATGAACTGGTTACAAAAAAACGTGAAAGTGAATTAAACGTGTGGGATTGAGTACCCTGTTAAAATTACTGATTTAGATAACTTTGAAAATCGAAATTAAGTAATGTTAAGTATAATTCATATGTGTTTGACTAATTGTTGCAAGATGTTTCCTCTTAAGGTATATTTTTATATTTAAACTTTGGCATAGTCTAAGCTTCGAGGGAAGGTTTTGTAACTTTAGTAGTGGTAATATGGCGGACGTACAAAGTGGTACCAGTGATTTTTTTTGGCATAGTTTTGGGTTATCATAGCAAAGCGTTTAGATGCGCATGCGTCACCAGCTGATGCCGTTAGGGTGCTGCGGTCGGCGTTGCCACCAGGGGCACTACGGTCGCGTCGGCATTGCCACCAGGGGCGCTGCGATCGGAAGCACGGCATTGCTGCTTGGGGCGCTACGGTCAATCGGCATTGCCACCAGGGGCGCTGCGATCGGAGGCACGGCATTGCTGCTTAGGGCGCTGCAATCGCGTTGGTATTGCATTTGTTATAGTATTAAGACAGCCATATTGGATGAGGGAATTTTGGGAGGGAATTTTGAGTGGGTGAGTTGGCGCGGGAGGGAGGGACGCCATATTGGATCCGGTCGCCATCTTTTGTATTTTATATAGTATAAGGACGCCATATTGGACAAAAAAAAGTAATTTTATATAGTATAACATGGAAAAAGTTAGGTTATGATTGTATTTTGTATAGTATAACGAGGGAATTTGGGGGGTAATGTGGGGGGAGTGTGTGGGAAATGTGGGTAATGTGAGGGAATTGTGGGAAATATGAGGGAAATGAGGGAAATGTGAGGGAAATGAGGGACATTTTGTGGGGGAGGGGGGTTGGTACTACTGATTCCGTTTCGAGCGGCCATGTTGGGTCCACTTCCGGTCCACTTATGGTCCACTTCCGGTCACTTCCGGTTCATAACCGGTCCACTTCTGGTCACTTCCGGTCCACTTCCGGTCACTTCCGGTCCACTTCCGGTCACCTCCGGTCCACTTCCGGTCACTTCGGGTCCACTTCAGGTCACTTCCGGTCACTTCCGGTCCACTTCCGGTCGCCATCTTTGATCCGACCGCCATCTTGGATCCGGCTGCCATCTTGGATCCGATCATATGACCGCCAGTAGTATATTTTGCCAAGTTTCAGACCCACTTTGACCTTTGGACCCAAGACTTTTCTGGCCTCTGATTGGTCGAGAGCGGTCACGTGACTTTTCCAATATGGCAGCGCCCATTTCCCGCCAAATTTCCTAAGTTCACTTTTCCTAACCTCAAATTTCCCTCAAATTCCCAAATTTCCCTCCAAATTCCCACATCATACTATATAAAATTCACTGTTTACCTTGTTATACTATATAAAATACACTCTTAACCTAACTTTTTCCATGTTATAGTATATAAAATGAACTAATTTTGTCCAATATGTCGTCTTTTTCCATGTTATACTATATAAAATTCACTGTTAACCTTGTTATACTATATAAAATGCACTTTTTTGTCCAATATGGCGTCTTTCTCTCCCGCGCCAACTCACACCCCGTGGGAAAATTCCCTTCCAAAATTCCCTCATCCAAGATGGCGGTCTTTCCCTTGTTATACTATATAAAATGAACTTTTTTTTTGTCCAATATGGCATCTTTTTCCATGTTATACTATATAAAATGAACTATTTTGTCCAATATGATGCCTTTTTCCATGTTAGACTATATAAAATGAACATTTTTGTCCAATATGACGTCTTTCCCTCCTCAAAATTCCCTCCCAAAATTCCTCATCCAATATGGCGACCTTTCCCTTCGGGTACTTCCGGCGACCGTCGGCTACCTTCGTACGCTCTTAAAATGAAATGAAATGAAATGAAAATTTGATTTATTTCCCATAAATAGAACATAAATAAATACATACAATGTTATTGATATTTATATGCAAATAAAATATAGGAAAACATTAGTAGAAATATAAAATAAATAAAAATTAAAACAACATATTTTCCTAGTTAACATATTAGCCATTGGGAAAAGGTCTGCATGGGCGGAAGCCTGTGCGCAGACCCGAGTTGCTAAAAAAGCTGCACGATGGCGTTTTAGTATGTAATTTAGTATATTTACATTTTTTAATATTTTTTTAAAGAAAATAATAAAAAAATAGTAATATTGTTAATAAATTTAAATAGTTTAATTCGCAATTCATGAAAGGTGAGGGAAAGAATATAACGTTTCAAAGTTAGTTATGAAACCTAACAAAGTTAAAAATGGAAAAAGTATTAAAAATATATGTCATAGAATAATTTAAATTAGTAATACGATGCAAAACAAACAGAAGAGCTGAAGAATACTGTGCATCTGAGCGAGCAAGGGTAACGAGAGGGGAGTGGAGGTGGTGTTCAAAGTTCACATTGGTTCAGGTCCGTCTACTGTAATTGGATCTGACTATTGTCTCGGCCTCCTCAATTCTTAGCAGTGATAAGAAATCGTTGACTCTTTTTTTAAAAATTTTAAGAGATAGACAACTAAAAATATTTAATTCACCAAAGTGGTGACCAATATTACTATACAAAACATGCGCAACATAAAAGGAATTAGTAAGTTCAATTGATTTGACTAGACGTAAGGGTATTATGCCAATATTTTCTGAAAATCTCGTGTTATATGAGTGTGTAACAGGTGAAAACAGAGAATCAAAACGCTTAAAAATGTGCAAAAAAAGAAACTTTATGTACAGCTGACGGATTGTGAAGATGCCACTTTCATGAAAAAGATCAATAGTTGAATACCTTCGATGTTTTTTTAGACCAATTTTAAGTATGGTTTTTTTGTAATATATATAATGGCTGAAGAGTTGATTGCAATGCTCCCCCCCAAGCAATAATTCCAAACGATAATAATGACTGAATATAAGCATAATAAACTAATTTGACATGTTTTTCGTCCAGTATTCCACTAAGCTGACTGAATGCAAAGATATATTTCCTAATTTTATTCTTTAAAAAATCGATATGTTCTGACCATTTTAATCTATAGTCAAAAGTGACGCCTAAATATTTATAAGATGAAGCTTTATCTATAAATTCACAAGAGCAATTATTGTTAAGATGATCACCACAAGTGTGGATTTTTAAATCTTGCAAATGATAGTCAGTAATATGTGATAAGGAAATTGGCATGAATTTTGTTTTTGCAACGTTTAATGAAAGGGTATTCTGGTCTAGCCACTTTTTGAGCAGCATGAGATCAAATAATGCTTTCAATCTCGTTTCTTCTCAAGATGCACCCTTCAATAAAATTAATGTGTCGTCTGCGAATAAAAACAGCTCGCCATACAGATTTAACCTTGAAAGATTATTTATATATACTAAAAATAAAATAGGTCCAAGAGTGCTACCTTGGACAACACCGTAATTTATAGGTAATGGGTCACTATTAATATTACAAATTGATACTTTCTGGGATCTTTGAGATAAATAACTTTTAAACCAAGAATGGGCAGTTCCTCTAATTCCAACAGATTGTAATTTCAATAGTAATTTTTCTCTATCAACAGAATCAAACGCCTTTTTAAGATCAAGAAATATTAGCATTGTGCGGCAATTTTCAGAGATTGAATATTTAAGATTTTTACAAAGATCGAAAATGCAGTCAGAAATATTAAAATCTTTTCTAAACCCATACTGATTACTACATAAAATACTATTTTTCTGAAAATAAGAAGATAATTGTTCTTTAACCACTCGTTCAAGAATCTTAGAAAAAACGCTGAGTAGAGAAATTGGTCGGAAATTATTTTTGTCCTTAACATCATTAGATTTAAAAAGAGGAAACACTTTTGCGGTTTTAAAAACATCTGGAAAAATCCCATAATGCAAGCTTATGTTTATAAGGTGAGTAAATGGCCTAGAAATAATTAAAGCATTCTGCTTTATAATTGTGGCAGGGACGCCATCATCACCAGGAGCGGACCCTCCCCGTAGAGAATTTATGTTCCGTATTGTATCAAGGTCAGTCACAGGGTCAAGTGAAAAATTGGTGTCAGAACTGTAGTCAGAGTCATTCACGATTGGGTCGCCAGTGGAGTCTATAGCGTCCGCCAAGTTTTGCCCAACGCTCGCGAAGAAACTATTAAATTCATTCGATATACGCGCTTTTATATCATTTGTAACAACAGTATTCGTTGGTAAAAATTTATCTAGAGGAAACTGACTTTTCTTACACACTCTGCCTGACAACTCATTAATGATTCCCCAAAATAATTTTGGATTATCTTTATACTCCCTTATTTTCTCCCGATAATAACTCCTTTTAGCGCTTTTTATTGCGTTGCTGATAATTCGTCTATGTTAATAAAATTGTTCTCTTAAATTTAAATTAAATGGTTGGCTTTTAACTTTTTTACTCAACTTATTTTGTGATCTAATCGAAGCTATTAGTTCTGTTGTTATCCAAGGTTTGATTTTAATAAAGCGAGTTGAATGAAAATTTGTCAATTTTTTTGAGTTTTCGATTGCATTGAGAATTATACTGATAAATATTTCACAACACGTATCAACATCGAAACAATTGTAAACGGCCAATCGGAGTTAATTAGTACGTCAGTAACACAAGCATAGTCAATGTAAGTATGAGTTTTTTCAGTAGTGTCAGCAGTGTCAGTGTGTGTAGGGGTAAGGACAGTGAGGCTGGTAGAGTAGTGGTCGGTGACGGCGGTCCGCAGGACAGCTGACCTCACGGCACTCATGTCCGGGTACCGGACAAACACGTAGTTGATAGCAGATAAGCCGTTATCAGTCACCCTAGTCGGCTTGTCGATACACTGCGAGAGTCTAGCCCCCACCAAAGTATTTAAGTACAAATCAGTTAATGCGTCATTTTTAATAAGTCGATATTTATGTCACCCACTAAAATACACATTGTATTTTTGCTAATACTGTCGTAGTAAATTCCTAAGGTATCAATAAAAACATTAATGTCACTGTCAAAGGTTCTGTAAATGGCTAATAAGTTAAAGTGTACATCAAAGAGCTCAAAATCTATGGAAAGTCCGTATACATTCCCTAACGTGATCTGTTCACATGTCACTAAAAGTATTTTGTTTACGTAAACCACAACACCGTCATTTTGGTTGTTCTGTAAGTTAGTCTGAAGTAGTTCAAATCCGTCAATAGTCGCTCCACCTCCCGAACCGCTCAACCAACACTCAGAAAATACAATAATATCTAGTGAAGTATTAAAAGATTTTAAATATACTAACATTTCGTCTAAATTCTTAGATATGCTTCTTATATTGCTATGAAATATTTTTAAACTGTTAAAATTGTTGTAAAATTGTGGAAATTGATGCACAGTATCCAGCTCCTCACAATCTACACGGACATTGATTTCTTCGACTACACCGTCCAAAAAGGTTCTCATCGTCAACGCACACACTCCCGCCCAGTAGCACAAAGGTTAAACAACTATACTATCACTAATTATATACTATCAGACAATTAATAAATATAAGAGAAATTATTATCGCTTCTTTTAAGAAAAAATAGAGAAAAGAAGAAAAAAAACATTTATGATAACTGTTAACTGATTAGTTGACTAAAAGTAAACCCTAATTAAAAACGGTAAACAATAGTTAATTTATTAAATTAAAAACGTAGTCTATAGAGTAGGCCTAACTGAAACAGGAAATAAAATTAAGTGGTATGATGTAACAAGGATGACTGAAAAATCTAGGAACTTAATTTAATGCAACTAATTCAATTATGAAACAAAAATTTTATATAACAACTAAATATTAAAATATGAAAACTAGTAAGAACAGTCTGGTTTTGTAAAATAGAACAAATAATTTAAAAAATTAAAATACTTAAGTACACTTTTATCGTTGTTATTAATCTCCAGTGTAAAAACAAGTACATATTTTATAATATATCGAAGTTAAAAAATCACAAATATATTAATTGGAATACGACCGTAGGGTTGAAACTATAATACAAGATAATATATTAACCATGGTTTTAAGTTATTAAATAAGAATGTAAGAATGTAAAGTGAATGGACAGTAAATTAAAAAAATAAATAAATAAATAAATAAACATCAAAGAGTTAAACATTAAAACTAATCTATAATAAGAGTAGAAAATAATATTTGTTTAAACGTGGTCTTAAGTATACTTATATTTCTAGTGTAATAATAAGGACAATTAATTTAAAATATTCATTAACAATTCTCTAATATTGTATAGTACATTCTAACTACTTTCCCCTCGTTTATTCACTGTTTTAATTATCATTTATAGAAACTTAATTTGTAAATCATAAAGCGTTGGGTTCTGTGAGATAATTAAAAAATATACAGTAATGCAATTAGTAAAAAGAAAACAGTTTTTTTTTCACAGCAAAATGAATATTTAAGTAAAAAGAATTGTTAAAAACATTACATATATAAACATTTTAGCAAGACAAGATTAATTAGTTATAAAATTATGTAAAATGATGAAACGTGTCGAATCAAATTTAATGAAGAAAATTAAAATAAGAATCTCTAGGCTTTAAATGAATTATTTTCTTTTTATGAGGGTAGACAAATGTTTAACGTTTGACTTAAAAAATAAAAACAAGGGTGATAATTTAATTATATGGTTAGATTTAGAAAACAATTACATATAAAGCTGAAAGATCAAAATAAAGCTTATTAATAAAAGAACTGAATGTAAAATAGTTTTACAACATACCATTTCACGACATCAACTAAGTCCTACTTGTCATAGCGGTTGAGGTCACTCATCTGCATCACTCTTATGGAGTCCTCACCCTCTCTAGGCTTCACAATCACCTTTCCATTTATAAAGCTGGCGAAGTGCATCTTAGCCTATGATGCACACGTCGTCTGCTGGTCGGGCGCGCATGCGCGTTGTTACTCTACTCATATATACACCATAACAAAATTAATATTTCATACACTATAATAAAATTAATATTTCATATACTCTATGTGCTCGACCCGATCGTAGTGCACCTGGTGGCAAAACTTAGCCTATCCTTTCGGAAACATGGCGTCTTCGGAAGGGAAGTCCCTGGTGGTAATTCCCCTTCTCAAATTCGGTCTTTATACTATATAAAATACACTATTAACCTTTCTCATCTCATACTATATAAAATGCTAAAGATGGCGACCATTTACATATGTACTATATAAAATGCTTTCGTGTACTTCCGGCGACCGTCGGCTACCTTCGTACACATCGTCTGCTGGTCTGGCGCACACCCAAATCCCACGCTCTAATAGGTTACCTCCCTACTTTACAAGTAATCTTTCTCACACGTACTGTTAGACTACTTATTTAATTTAATTTTTCTCAAATTTTAACAAATACACAGTTAACATACGCTCTTAGCTTTGGGTACTCATCCACAGCTTCCTACACTGTTACCTACCTATACTTATCTATCGAATCACAGTTCATCCTCAAGCCCCTACTTAACACTCTAGGCAACCCGCAATACACATTTTAATTAAAAATCAAGGGGCAGCTATTATTTATATTAATTATTTACTTCTTTTTTATTTTTATTTAATACACTGTTACATACGAGGCCTACTGGTGTACGGTGACCGGGCTTTATCGCTGTTATCACATCACTTGACCTCAAAGGTCAACCCGTGGCTGTTATCACATCCGCTTCCATTACCACAAGCATTGTTTTACATCCCGTATGAACGATGTACGAGTCTTTGTTACTACCTAGATGAACGAGTGTAGTCTTTGTTACTAACTAAAGCTGCTGGACCCATTGATATATGATCTATTAACAACACAATTGTCAGAGAAACTATGACATGGAACCCAAACCCCTTAAAATTTATTATAATGTCCATAAATAGGGTTATTTGTGTACAAAATATGTTATAATTCCCTAAAATTATTAAAATTTAGTGTCATATCAGTGATATTTGTCCTAAACATTAAAAAAACCCTTTAAAATACTCTTATAGAACTTTTAAAAACTTAGTTTGACCTCAAAACAACGTACAAAACTGATGTAACACTTGTAAATTAATTGTTTAACCTACATAATTATTTAGTTGACTTCAATCAGTTGGCAAAGTGTAAGTAGCCGATAGGAATAAATTCTCTATAATGTTCACATTTTAAGCTTGATTTTAACAAAACCTGGTGCTATTGATTCTTTGCACATTAAACAAATAAACAAATAGTTAGTTGAAACGTCTCTGTTGTAGAAACCGTGGTATTAACAGTAAGAAAGTTTGGTCTCTTGTGGTTGTAAAATATTCGATCAGAAAATGTATATACACAACTCCCAGAGACCCAAACACATGGAGAACCTAGAACACACAACACCCTTGATAGATCACCTTCCTATTCATCACATAAGGCCCTTGATCATCCATCACCTATCAATAAGACATCTGACTGACCATCTACCCACCCAATATACTGGACTAACCACACTCTACATACAAGACTTTTGATTGACCATCTACCTACCCTACACACACAGTACTCTCGATAGACCACTCACCTCCCCATCACATAAGACATCTGACTGACCATCTACCCACCTAATATACTAGACCAAACACACTCTACACATAGTCCTCTTTGCAGACCACTCACCCCTCTCGACACATAATACATTTGACCACCTACCCACCTAATATACTAGACTAACCACACGCTACATACAAGACTTTTGATTGACCATCTACCTACTCAATACACACAAAACACTTGTTTGATCACACATCAACCTAACAAACACAACTCTCGATTGACACTCCACCTTCCCAAAGCATAAGACTTTTGAAGGACCATCGACCAAAGATACAAAAATAATGATAAACAAACCACACTCTACATACAAGACTTTTGATTGACCATCTACCCACTCAACACACACAGACCCTCGATAGGCCACCCACCTCCCCAACACATAAGACATCCGACTGACCACCTACCCACCTCATATACTAGACTAACCACACCTTACGTACAAGAACTTTGATTGACCACCTACCTACCCAACACACACAGTACCCTTGATAGGCCACCCACCTTCCCAACACATAAGACGTCTGACTGACCATCTACCCACCTCATATACTAGACTAACCACACCTTACATACAAGACCTTTGATTGACCACCTACCTACCCAACACACACAGTACCCTCAATAGGCCACACACCTTCCCAAATCATAACACATCCAACTTACCATCTACCCACCTAATATACTAGACTAACCACACGCTACATACAAGACATTTGAAAGACCACTCACCCCTCTCGACACATAATACATTTGACCACCTACCCACCTAATATACTAGACTGACCACACTCTACATACAAGACTTTTGATTGACCATCTGCCTACCCTACACACACAGTACTCTCGATAGACAACTAACTTCCCCAACACATAAGACATGTAAAAACTACCTACCAAACACTAATACCCTTCCTATCCAGTAGTAAGACTCTCCTATCCACTTACCCTACACACACGCATCTTTATATACCACATACCATACCGACACATAATACATTTGACAGACTACCTACTTAACGTACAAGACTTATCACCTATAAGACAATCTACATAAGGCTTTAGTTGTCATTCCACCTATCCAACACACATGTACAAGACACCCACCAAGCTCCATAACCCTACCTATCCATTAGTAAGACTCTCCTACTCACTTACCCTACACACAGTTATCTTTACAGACCAACTACCCTCCCAACACATAATATTATTGACAGACAACCTACTTTACATACAAGACTTACCACCTACCCAACGCACTTAGATTGCCTACTTACTAAAAACATTATTTCTTATTACCTCCTGCCTATCCAATACGTAATACCCATGATTGACCACCACTCACCTACTCAACAAACACAGTTCTCTTGATAGGCCACTCACCTCCCCAACACATAAGACATCTGACTGACCACCTACCTACTTAATATACTAGACTAACCACACTCTACATACAAGACTTTTGATTGACCACTCACCTACTAAACACACAGACGTTTGATTAAACACCCACATACTCAACACAGAGTCATGTTGATATACCAAACCACCTTCCCCAAACATAAAACCTTTGATAGACCAACCACACACCCTACAGTCATAACTTAAAATACCATCACACTACCAAAAAGGCAGTCTCTTTATAGACCCCCATCTACTCAATACGTGAGACACTTGGTTAACCACTAACCTACCCAACACATAGTCCTCTTGATAGACCACTCACACCTCCTGAAACATAATACATTTGACAGACCACTTACTTAACATACAAGACTGACCATACACTCTACATAGAAGACGTTTGATTATCCACTCACCTACTCAATACACACAAAACACTTGTTTGATCACACACCTATTTATCAAACAGAACTGTCGACACTCACTCCACCTTCCCAAAGCATAAGACTTTTGAAGGACCATCTACCAAACATACAAAAATCATGATAAACAAACTACACACTCTGCAGACATCACTTAATATACCATCATACTACCATGAAAATAGTCCTATTGACATACCCCTACCTATCCAATATACGTACCACACACCGTGCATACAAGACTTATATTTACCCACCCACATACTAATCAAACAAGACTCTTGATTGACAATCCATCTCCGTAACATTCATGGATGACCTACCGACCAAACATACCACTTGACCACCCACAAAAAACAAGACTTTATGTTTAACCATCTATTTAACATACAAGACCAACCACACACCATACAATCATGACTTAACAGTCCACCAACCTACCAAAAACACATCTCTTGATGGACCATATGCCTACACATTACTCTTGATAGATCATCCACCTAACAATTACATAAAACCTTTGATAGACCACCAACACACATGAACAACCTACCTACGTAACATCCAACACTCTTGACTTACCACCCACCTACTCAACACACAGCACTCTCGATCAGACTACATAACTAACCATTACATAAAACCTTAGATTGACTCCCAATATTCATGAACGACCTACCTACCAAACATACAACTTGATTGACCGCTCACCTACCCATCACACATTTCTCTTGACTGTCCAATCACCCTCCCATAAAAAGACTGTTGTCAGACTATCTACTTAACATACAAGAATCTTCATTGACCATCCACCTACTCAACACACACAGTACTCTCGATAGATCACTTAACTACCCATTACATAAAACCTTAGATTGACACCCAACATTCATGGTTGACCTACCTACCAAACATACGACTTGACCACCTTCCCAAAGCATAAGGCTTTTGAAGGACCACCTACCAAACATACATACCACACACCATAAAATCATGACTTAACAGTTCACCCACCTACTCAACACACAACACCTCTGATAGATCATCCACCTAAACATTACATAAAACCTTTGATTGACTCACAATCCTAACATTCATGAACAACCATCCTCCTAAACATACGACTTAACCACCCACAAAAACAAGACTATGTATAACCACCTATTTAACATACGTACCACACACCATAAAATCATGACTTAACAGTCCACCCACCTACTCAACACACAACACCTCTGATAGATCATCCACCTAACCATTACATAAAACCTTTGATAGACCACCAACACACATGAACAACCTACCTACCTACATACTTAACATCCAACACTCTTGACTTACCGCCCACCTACTCAACACACAGATAGACTACGTAACTAACCATTACATAAAACCTTAGATTGACACTCAACATTCATGGAAGACGTACCTACCAAACATACAACTTGATTGACCGCCTACCTACCCATCACACATTTCTCTTGATAGACCAATCAACTTCACATAAAAAGACTTTTGTCAGACTATTTACTTAACATACAAGACTTACCACCTAATAGGCAATCTACATAAGGCTTTAGTTATCAATCCACCTATCCAACACACATGTACAAGACACCTACCAAGCTCCATAACCCTACCTATCCATTAGTAAGACTCATGATTTACCCAACACACAGTTATCTTTACAGACCAACTACCCTCCCAACACATAATATTATTGACAGACAACCTACTGTACATACAAGACTTACCACCCACCTACTCAACACACAAAAGACCAACCACACACTCTACATATGAGACTCTTGGTTAGTCGCTCACCTACTCAACATACAACACCTCTGATACACCATTCCCTTGAACATTACATAAAACCTGTGATATTCCACCCAATCACCAAACACACATGACTCTTAATAGACCAATCCACCTACCTCTGCACACACAATTCCTTAGGACACACCCTACACCCACCACTCATCCTACAGACAAAACCCCTAGAGAACTACCCATCCACCATAAAAACACTATTGCTTCATATAATCATGTTTTAAAATAACATTATTACACTGTAAGATAGGTTTAATATAGCTAAAGACCTAAAGTGTTTCCTAAAATTCTGTTTTCTCTAGAAATAAGAGAGCCGTTGGTGGAAAACATCCAAACTAAACATAGAAAATAAGAATCAGCTAGTAGTTTCATAGAAATTCTGCTATACAACTAAAAAATATGAGAAAAAGTCAGGTTTAAAAACAATGAACATAGAAAAAGTTAGGTTTAAAAACAATGAACATAGAAAAAGTTAGGTTAAAAAAATGAACATAGAAAAAGTTAGGTTAAAAATGAACATAGAAAAGGTTAGGTTAAAAAAATGAACACAGAAAGTTAGGTTTAAAAAAAAATGAACAGAGAAAAAGTTAGGTTAGCAAACATCAGAAAAGTAAGTCTAGCAAACAACCGAAAGGTTGATTGCTATCCTTACTTTTCCGAAAAGTTGTCAAAATTAACAAAAGTCAAAAAATAAAAATAATTATTATCATAGGCAAAATAAAACAAAAATAATTATTATCATAGACAAAATTAAATAAAAATAATTATCATCAAAGACAAAAGTAAATAAAAATAATTATTATCATAAGCAAAATAAAACAAAAATAATTATTATCATAGACAAAAGTAAATGAAAATAATTATTATCATAGACAGAATAAAAAAAATAATTATCATAGAAAAAAAAAAAATAAAAATAAATATCATCATAGGCAAAAGTTAATAAAAATAAATATTATCATAGACAAAAGTAAATAACAATAATTATTATCAAAGACAAAAGTAAATAAAAATAATTATTATCATAGGCAAAATAAAACAAAAATAATTATTATCATAGACAAAAGTAAATAAAAATAAATATCATCATAGGCAAAAGGAAATAAAAATAATTATTATCATAGACAAAAGTAAATAAAACTAATTTTAACAACTTTTCTGATGTTTGCAAACCTAACTTTTTCTGTGTTCATTTTTTTAACCTAACCTTTTCTATGTTCATTTTTAACCTAACTTTTTCTATGTTCATTTTTTTTAAACCTAACTTTTTCTATGTTCATTGTTTTTAAACCTAACTTTTTCTATGTTCATTGTTTTTAAACCTGACTTTTTCTCATATTTTTTAGTTGTATAGCAGAATTTCTATGAAACTACTAGCTGATTCTTATTTTCTATGTTTAGTTTGGATGTTTTCCATCAACGGCTCTCTTATTTCTAGAGAAAACAGAATTTTAGGAAACACTTTAGGTCTTTAGCTATATTAAACCTATCTTACAGTGTAATAATGTTATTTTAAAACATGATTATATGAAGCAATAGTGTTTTTATGGTGGATGGGTAGTTCTCTAGGGGTTTTGTCTGTAGGATGAGTGGTGGGTGTAGGGTGTGTCCTAAGGAATTGTGTGTGCAGAGGTAGGTGGATTGGTCTATTAAGAGTCATGTGTGTTTGGTGATTGGGTGGAATATCACAGGTTTTATGTAATGATCAAGGGAATGGTGTATCAGAGGTGTTGTATGTTGAGTAGGTGAGCGACTAACCAAGAGTCTCATATGTAGAGTGTGTGGTTGGTCTTTTGTGTGTTGAGTAGGTGGGTGGTAAGTCTTGTATGTACAGTAGGTTGTCTGTCAATAATATTATGTGTTGGGAGGGTAGTTGGTCTGTAAAGATAACTGTGTGTTGGGTAAATCATGAGTCTTACTAATGGATAGGTAGGGTTATGGAGCTTGGTAGGTGTCTTGTACATGTGTGTTGGATAGGTGGAATGATAACTAAAGCCTTATGTAGATTGCCTATTAGGTGGTAAGTCTTGTATGTTAAGTAAATAGTCTGACAAAAGTCTTTTTATGGGAAGTTGATTGGTCTATCAAGAGAAATGTGTGATGGGTAGGTAGGCGGTCAATCAAGTTGTATGTTTGGTAGGTAGGTCTTCCATGAATGTTGAGTCAATCTAAGGTTTTATGTAATGGTTAGTTACGTAGTCTATCTGTGTGTTGAGTAGGTGGGCGGTAAGTCAAGAGTGTTGGATGTTAAGTATGTAGGTAGGTAGGTTGTTCATGTGTGTTGGTGGTCTATCAAAGGTTTTATGTAATGGTTAGGTGGATGATCTATCAGAGGTGTTGTGTGTTGAGTAGGTGGGTGGACTGTTAAGTCATGATTTTATGGTGTGTGGTACGTATGTTAAATAGGTGGTTATACATAAAGTCTTGTTTTTGTGGGTGGTTAAGTCGTATGTTTAGGAGGATGGTTGTTCATGAATGTTAGGATTGTGAGTCAATCAAAGGTTTTATGTAATGTTTAGGTGGATGATCTATCAGAGGTGTTGTGTGTTGAGTAGGTGGGTGAACTGTTAAGTCATGATTTTATGGTGTGTGGTATGTATGTTTGGTAGGTGGTCCTTCAAAAGCCTTATGCTTTGGGAAGGTGGTCAAGTCGTATGTTTGGTAGGTAGGTCAACCATGAATGTTGGGTGTCAATCTAAGGTTTTATGTAATGGGTAGTTAAGTGATCTATCGAGAGTACTGTGTGTGTTGAGTAGGTGGATGGTCAATGAAGATTCTTGTATGTTAAGTAGATAGTCTGACAACAGTCTTTTTATGGGAGGGTGATTGGACAGTCAAGAGAAATGTGTGATGGGTAGGTGAGCGGTCAATCAAGTTGTATGTTTGGTAGGTAGGTCGTTCATGAATATTGGGAGTCAATCTAAGGTTTTATGTAATGGTTAGTTATGTAGTCTGATCGAGAGTGCTGTGTGTTGAGTAGGTGGGTGGTAAGTCAAGAGTGTTGGATGTTACGTAGGTAGGTTGTTCATGTGTGTTGGTGGTCTATCAAAGGTTTTATGTAATTGTTAGGTGGATGATCTATCAAGAGTAATGTGTAGGCATATGGTCCATCAAGAGATGTGTTTTTGGTAGGTTGGTGGACTGTTAAGTCATGATTGTATGGTGTGTGGTTGGTCTTGTATGTTAAATAGATGGTTAAACATAAAGTCTTGTTTTTTGTGGGTGGTCAAGTGGTATGTTTGGTCGGTAGGTCATCCATGAATGTTACGGAGATGGATTGTCAATCAAGAGTCTTGTTTGATTAGTATGTGGGTGGGTAAATATAAGTCTTGTATGCACGGTGTGTGGTACGTATATTGGATAGGTAGGGGTATGTCAATAGGACTATTTTCATGGTAGTATGATGGTATATTAAGTGATGTCTGCAGAGTGTGTAGTTTGTTTATCATGATTTTTGTATGTTTGGTAGATGGTCCTTCAAAAGTCTTATGCTTTGGGAAGGTGGAGTGAGTGTCGACAGTTCTGTTTGATAAATAGGTGTGTGATCAAACAAGTGTTTTGTGTGTATTGAGTAGGTGAGTGGATAATCAAACGTCTTCTATGTAGAGTGTATGGTCAGTCTTGTATGTTAAGTAAGTGGTCTGTCAAATGTATTATGTTTCAGGAGGTGTGAGTGGTCTATCAAGAGGACTATGTGTTGGGTAGGTTAGTGGTTAACCAAGTGTCTCACGTATTGAGTAGATGGGGGTCTATAAAGAGACTGCCTTTTTGGTAGTGTGATGGTATTTTAAGTTATGACTGTAGGGTGTGTGGTTGGTCTATCAAAGGTTTTATGTTTGGGGAAGGTGGTTTGGTATATCAACATGACTCTGTGTTGAGTATGTGGGTGTTTAATCAAACGTCTGTGTGTTTAGTAGGTGAGTGGTCAATCAAAAGTCTTGTATGTAGAGTGTGGTTAGTCTAGTATATTAAGTAGGTAGGTGGTCAGTCAGATGTCTTATGTGTTGGGGAGGTGAGTGGCCTATCAAGAGAACTGTGTTTGTTGAGTAGGTGAGTGGTGGTCAATCATGGGTATTACGTATTGGATAGGCAGGAGGTAATAAGAAATAATGTTTTTAGTAAGTAGGCAATCTAAGTGCGTTGGGTAGGTGGTAAGTCTTGTATGTAAAGTAGGTTGTCTGTCAATAATATTATGTGTTGGGAGGGTAGTTGGTCTGTAAAGATAACTGTGTGTAGGGTAAGTGAGTAGGAGAGTCTTACTAATGGATAGGTAGGGTTATGGAGCTTGGTGGGTGTCTTGTACATGTGTGTTGGATAGGTGGAATGACAACTAAAGCCTTATGTAGATTGTCTTATAGGTGATAAGTCTTGTACGTTAAGTAGGTAGTCTGTCAAATGTATTATGTGTCGGTATGGTATGTGGTATATAAAGATGCGTGTGTGTAGGGTAAGTGGATAGGAGAGTCTTACTACTGGATAGGAAGGGTATTAGTGTTTGGTAGGTAGTTTTTACATGTCTTATGTGTTGGGGAAGTTAGTTGTCTATCGAGAGTACTGTGTGTGTAGGGTAGGCAGATGGTCAATCAAAAGTCTTGTATGTAGAGTGTGGTCAGTCTAGTATATTAGGTGGGTAGGTGGTCAAATGTATTATGTGTCGAGAGGGGTGAGTGGTCTTTCAAATGTCTTGTATGTAGCGTGTGGTTAGTCTAGTATATTAGGTGGGTAGATGGTAAGTTGGATGTGTTATGATTTGGGAAGGTGTGTGGCCTATTGAGGGTACTGTGTGTGTTGGGTAGGTAGGTGGTCAATCAAAGGTCTTGTATGTAAGGTGTGGTTAGTCTAGTATATGAGGTGGGTAGATGGTCAGTCAGACGTCTTATGTGTTGGGAAGGTGGGTGGCCTATCAAGGGTACTGTGTGTGTTGGGTAGGTAGGTGGTCAATCAAAGTTCTTGTACGTAAGGTGTGGTTAGTCTAGTATATGAGGTGGGTAGGTGGTCAGTCGGATGTCTTATGTGTTGGGGAGGTGGGTGGCCTATCGAGGGTCTGTGTGTGTTGAGTGGGTAGATGGTCAATCAAAAGTCTTGTATGTAGAGTGTGGTTTGTTTATCATTATTTTTGTATCTTTGGTCGATGGTCCTTCAAAAGTCTTATGCTTTGGGAAGGTGGAGTGTCAATCGAGAGTTGTGTTTGTTAGGTTGATGTGTGATCAAACAAGTGTTTTGTGTGTATTGAGTAGGTAGATGGTCAATCAAAAGTCTTGTATGTAGCGTGTGGTTAGTCTAGTATATTAGGTGGGTAGGTGGTCAAATGTATTATGTGTCGAGAGGGGTGAGTGGTCTGCAAAGAGGACTATGTGTAGAGTGTGTTTGGTCTAGTATATTAGGTGGGTAGATGGTCAGTCAGATGTCTTATGTGATGGGGAGGTGAGTGGTCTATCGAGAGTACTGTGTGTGTAGGGTAGGTAGATGGTCAATCAAAAGTCTTGTATGTAGAGTGTGGTTAGTCCAGTATATTGGGTGGGTAGATGGTCAGTCAGATGTCTTATTGATAGGTGATGGATGATCAAGGGCCTTATGTGATGAATAGGAAGGTGATCTATCAAGGGTGTTGTGTGTTCTAGGTTCTCCATGTGTTTGGGTCTCTGGGAGTTGTGTATATACATTTTCTGATCGAATATTTTACAAC
The DNA here is from genome assembly GCA_035578905.1 of Stictocephala bisonia. Lineage (NCBI taxonomy): Eukaryota > Metazoa > Arthropoda > Insecta > Hemiptera > Membracidae > Stictocephala > Stictocephala bisonia. The sequence continues at coordinate 5,913 of JAQJVL010000705.1, read as the reverse complement.
CACAAGAGACCAAACTTTCTTACTGTTAATACCACGGTTTCTACAACAGAGACGTTTCAACTAACTATTTGTTTATTTGTTTAATGTGCAAAGAATCAATAGCACCAGGTTTTGTTAAAATCAAGCTTAAAATGTGAACATTATAGAGAATTTATTCCTATCGGCTACTTACACTTTGCCAACTGATTGAAGTCAACTAAATAATTATGTAGGTTAAACAATTAATTTACAAGTGTTACATCAGTTTTGTACGTTGTTTTGAGGTCAAACTAAGTTTTTAAAAGTTCTATAAGAGTATTTTAAAGGGTTTTTTTTAATGTTTAGGACAAATATCACTGATATGACACAAAATTTTAATAATTTTAGGGAATTATAACATATTTTGTACACAAATAACCCTATTTATGGACATTATAATAAATTTTAAGGGGTTTGGGTTCCATGTCATAGTTTCTCTGACAATTGTGTTGTTAATAGATCATATATCAATGGGTCCAGCAGCTTTAGGTAGTAACAAAGACTACACTCGTTCATCTAGGTAGTAACAAAGACTCGTACATCGTTCATACGGGATGTAAAACAATGCTTGTGGTAATGGAAGCGGATGTGATACCAGCCACGGGTTGACCTTTGAGGTCAAGTGATGTGATAACAGCGATAAAGCCCGGTCACCGTACACCAGTAGGCCTCGTATGTAACAGTGTATTAAATAAAAATAAAAAAGAAGTAAATAATTAATATAAATAATAGCTGCCCCTTGATTTTTAATTAAAATGTGTATTGCGGGTTGCCTAGAGTGTTAAGTAGGGGCTTGAGGATGAACTGTGATTCGATAGATAAGTATAGGTAGGTAACAGTGTAGGAAGCTGTGGATGAGTACCCAAAGCTAAGAGCGTATGTTAACTGTGTATTTGTTAAAATTTGAGAAAAATTAAATTAAATAAGTAGTCTAACAGTACGTGTGAGAAAGATTACTTGTAAAGTAGGGAGGTAACCTATTAGAGCGTGGGATTTGGGTGTGCGCCAGACCAGCAGACGATGTGTACGAAGGTAGCCGACGGTCGCTGGAAGTACACGAAAGCATTTTATATAGTACATATGTAAATGGTCGCCATTTTTTGCATTTTATATAGTATGAGATGGGAAAGGTTAAGAGTGTATTTTTTATAGTATAACGACTGAATTTGAGAAGGGGAATTACCACCAGGGACTTCCCTTCCGAAGGTGCCATGTTTCCGAAATGATGCGCTAAGTTTTGCCACCAGGTGCGCTACGATCACGTCAGCCACATAGAGTATATATGAGTAGAGTAACAAGGTGCGCATGCGCGCCTGACTAGCAGACGACGGGTGAATAGCATATGAAGGTAGCCGACGGTCGCCGGAAGTACCTGAAGGGAAAGACCGCCATCTCGGATCCGGTTGTCATCTTTTTAAATTTATTATAGTGTAAAGTCCGCCATATTGGATGAGGAATTTTGGGAGGGAATTTTGGGAGGGAAAGACGCCATATTGGACAAAAAAAGTTCATTTTATATAGTATAACAAGGTTAACAGTGCATTTTATACAGTATAACTTGGAAAAAGTTAGTGTATTTTATATAGTATAAGAGTGTACATTTTATATAGTATAACAAGGGAAAGGCCGCCATCTTGGATGAGGGAATTTTGGGAGGGAAGTTTTCCACGGTGTGTGAGTTGTCGCGGGAGGGAAAGACACCATATTGGACAAAAAAAAGTTCATTTTATATAGTATAACATGGAAAAAGACACCATATTGGACAAAAAAGTGTATTTTATATAGTATAACAAGGTTAACAGTGCATTTTATATAGTATACCATGGAAAAAGTTAGGTTAAGAGTGTATTTTATATAGTATAACAAGGTTAACAGTGAATTTATATAGTATGATGTGGGAATTTGGAGGGAAATTTGGGAATTTAAGGGAAATTTGAGGTTAGGAAAAGTGAGGTTAGGAAATTTGGCGGGAAATGGGTGCCGCTATCTTGGAAAAGTCACGTGACCGCTCTCGACCAATCAGAGGCCAGAAAAGTCTTGGGTCCAAAGGTAAAAGTGGTTCTGAAACCCGACAAAATGTACTACTACCGCCACCATCTTGGAAAACCCCAAAAAAGTGAGCCTCGCTCTGCCCTAAAATAACTACTGCTGGTGCATAACCAGCACATTTTATCTACTCTCATACAAGTTAGTTCAGAATTGTAAATATACTTCTCAGATGTCTGTCACACGGGTTGATATCACATACAAGATAGTTTAGAATTATATATGTCACCACGGAATGGCTTTACGTCACACACAAGGTAGTTTACAAATATAAAATTCGCCTTCCTGACATTTTACACCACAAAATGGTTTAATGTCACTTACAAGGTAGGTTAGAAATGTAAAAGAATCTTCTCAGTTATCTTTCACCACAAAATAGCTTTACGTCACATACAAGGTATGTATGACCTCTAAAAGACATTTCCTGAATGTATGTCACCAGGGAATAGTTTGACGTTAAATACAAGGTAGGTCAGAAATCTAAAAGACACTTCCCTGATATATGTCACCTGGGAATGGCTTTACGTCTCACACAAGGTAGTTTAGTAATGTAAAACACGCTTCCCTGATATCTGTCACCACAGGATGGTTTAACTTCACAAATCACATTTTAGATTTGTAAAAGTCAGTTCCCTGATATTCGTTACCACAGAATAGATTTACGTAACATACAGTTCTGACCCACCTTGTATGTGACTTATAACCGTTCCTTCGTGACATACATCAGGGAAGTGGCTTTTACAATCCTGACCTACCTTACATGTGACATTGTAAGGTTGCTACATGAAGAGTGGTTTTTTATTTTTTTTTATTTTTTTTTTTTTATTTTTAAAGGATAATTTAAGTTAAACGAAGAGTAGTTCAAGCAGACAGAGATTTAGGGCATTTGAAATTCCCGCGTCTACCACCTGCTACACTTACAACCGCTTGGAGGTGCCAGGCCGGTTTGAACAAAACTGCCGACCGCAACCCGCAGAGGCAGTGAACTCGAGTCTTATCAGTGAAGTCAGTTCGACGAGGTAAGTAGGCCTGTCTCCACATATTAAAGCTTGCCATTTCTGTTAGCTTTGTACATTAGCTTATTAACGCCATTCATATAGCAGTTTGTTTTAATCCTTGCATGTGAGAGGAGAAGTTTAAGTTATCAGAGACGAGTTAATTGGGGTTAAGTTAAGGTGACCATCCGTCCCACTTTCGGCGGGACAGTCCCGCTTTTTAGGTTAGTGTCCCGCTGTCCCCAGATTTACTCGGAGGACGCTATTATGTCCCGCTTTGGCAGGATAAAGATAAACCAATAAACCTTCCGCTTTAAATATTATCTAATATTATATCCCGAAATAAAATGTTCTTGACTGACTCTTTCACAATATAAAAGCAACAAGGACATTGCATACACTTAAACATTTAAGCGTATTGTTTATTTGGTTCCTTGTAAACTATACCTGCATCGGGGAATTTCGTAGTTTTGGATTCTAGTGTTTAATTAATTACTAATAGAAACTTCTAGAAGACTTGTAGTATATAAAATGCTTCTGTTGTGTTAGTTTGAGTCAGTCTTAGTCGAGCAGTGTGACAGTCGTTATCTAGTCTGTGGAACAGTAAGAAAATTATTTCACAGTGTTAATATGCCCAAGCATGTGAGTAAGTTTAACCCGGATTTAGAGAAGGAATTTAAGTTAATAAAAAAAACTAAAAGTGACTCTGATGTCCGATGTGAAGTGTGCAATGGAGAGTTTAGTGTTTCCCACGGCGGAAGGTCTGATATAACGAAACATATAAACAGTGACCGACACAAGAGAGCTCTTCAATCTGCATCTCCTTCAAAGGCAATAAGTACGTTTTTTAAAAATGAAAAAAATTGGAGGGAAAGAAGCGGAAATTACGGCAGCCGAAGGGACAATGACTTACCATACTGTTTGCCACAACCATAGCTTCAGAGACTGTACTTCAAGGTTAGTGCAGAAGATTTTTGAGCCAAAATTCACTTGTGCTCGCACAAAAACAGAAGCAATAGTTGTCAATGTTCTCACGCCATATGTAGACAATCATACTAAATCAGAGCTTGAACAAACTAGATTTGTCTCAGTATATGTTGATGCATCAAATCACAAAGACATAAAATTGTTTCCTATATTGGTCCAATATTTTCACCCATCCACAGGTGTACAAGTGAAACTACTCGAACTTGAAGCTTTATCTGGAGAAACGTCAGAAATAATAACAATTTATTTAATCGGGGTTCTTCAAAATAAGAACATTACTGATAAAGTTATGGGGTTTTGTTCAGACAACACAAACACTAACTTTGGTGGGTCTGCTCGAAAGGGTACTCGAAATGTATATTTCAAACTTAAAGACTCTTTGAATAAAGACAATATTGGCATTGGTTGTGCAGCCCATATAATTCACAATGCGATCCAAACAGCTGCAGATGAACGGCCCGTGGATATTGAAGCTATAATTGTGAAAATATACACTCATTTTTATCTACAGTACGGGTAGAGAAGTTTAAGGAATTTTACGAGGAAGCCTCTGTACAATATCACAAACTCCTAGGCTACAGCAAAACAAGATGGCTTGCTTTGATGCCAGCTGTGGAGCGGGTGCTCCAGCTTTTTGTGCCTCTCAAAGAGTACTTTTTGACCAACGAAAAGTGTCCTAGACTTACCAAAGATTTTTTTTAGAACCCAGCTGCAGAACTTTGGTTAAATTTTATTCATAGCCAGTCAGCGATTTTTCATGATGCAGTGCTGAAGGCAGAAGGTCAAAATATCACTGCAGTTGAAGTTGCATTGCTTTTAGCTGATTTGAGAGAGAAATATGTTGAGAGGAAGAACAGTTCGTTCCTTCCAATGTCAGTTAAATCTTGTCTGAAGAACAATGTGGAAGTGCTTGATAAAACTACCATTTTAAATGGAATACAGGTGTTTTATGAGACATCTATTACGTATCTTAATGAATGGGCTTGCCACTTTCGATCCTTGGAAACCTTGTCTTGGTTTAGTTTGAGAGAAACACCAGCATGGGAGTCGGTGATAAACGGAGTAGAAGTGTTATCAAACTTGCTGAAATCTGTCATTATTGATGACAACAAACTGTTTGATGAAATAAACTGTCTAAAAAAATATGTCACAAATGAAAAGTTGTCAGAATGGTGTGAACTGAAAACTTCGATCGACCAAAGATGGGTAGAGGTATTTCTCCATTTTGAACAAAAGATAATTCCATACGAAAACTTACGTTACATCGCTGAGTTGCTTCTGTGTCTGCCAGGAACTAATGCTCCAGTTGAACGACTGTTTACTAACATGAACAATATATGGACTGAAAATAAATCTCAATTGAACGTTTAAACTTTAAGAGCAATGCTTATGCTGAAGTACAATGTTGGACTAACTTGTGATAAGTTTCATGACAAAATAAAAGGAGAACCAGCTCTCCTTAAAGACATACATTCATCCAAAAAGTATGCCAATGAGTGAACGTGTAAGCTAGTGGACATACTGTACTCTTGTTTTTATATTGAAATGTGTTCAGATTGTATTAAAAATTTAAACTTTACCAATTTGCCAATTAACCTTTTTACAAGTCTGGTAAAAGAAGATGTTTCACAAACTTGTCTACATAGTATTCCAATTATTCTCGGACAGTAAACTTCATTCAGTAGATTTTTCTGTGTAACTTACAATATTTTCAATTGTTAAATGTGTATTTTTGTTTGTTTCATTATTAATAAATTAATTTAACTGATGTTCCGATTAGAGTAATTGTGTTAATTTTACTACCTGAACAGTCAAGTTTTTCCTATGCTTATTTCTGTGAATTTAAGTGCAAAAATAGATAAAATAA